>PVHT021183696.1:6700182-6724568 GCA_004024745.2 Catagonus wagneri
GTTCAGAAGCTTTTAAGTTAGATGTAGTCCTGCTTGTTGGTTTTTGATTTTTTTTTTTTGCTTTTGTTATTATATCAAGAAAGTCATTGTCAAAACCAGTGTTGAGAAGCATGTTTCCTACATTTTCTTCTAAGTGTATTATGGTTTCATGCCTTATGTTTCATTTTATCTATCTAGAACTAATTTTTGTAAGTAGTGTAAGATAAAGGTCCAATTTTATTTTTCTGCATGTCATCATCCAGTATTTTCAACACTATTTGTTGAAGAGATTCCCCTTTCCCCATTGGGTCTTCTTGGCTACTTTCTCAAACACTAGTTAATCATATTTGTGGGGGATTAATTCTGGGCTATTCTATTCCATTGATCTACATGTTTATTTTTATATCAGTATGACACTTTTTAACATAGCTTTGTAGTATAGTTTCTGTTCAGGAAGTGTGATACCTCCAGCTTTGTTTATCTTTCTTAGGATTGCTTTGGCTATTCAGCACATTTTGTGGTTCCTACTAACTTTAGGATTTTTTTTTCTATTTCTGTGAAAAATGCCATTGGAATTTTAATATGGATTAGATTGAATCTATAGATGGCTTTGGGTAATGTTGACATTTTAACAATATTAATTCTTCTAAATAATGAACATGGGATGTCTTTCCATTTGTCTGTGTCTTCAATTTCTTTCAGTAAATTCCTATAGCTTTCAATGTATAGATTTTTCACTCCATTGATTAAATTTATTAGTGGGTATTTGTTGTTTTTGACTTGCTGTTAATGGGATAGTTTTTTTGTGTGTTTCCTTGTCATTTTATAGATATTTAACTTATTTTTTTTGTCTTTTTGCCTTTTTATCTAGAGCCGCACCTGCAGCATGTGGAGTTTCCCAGGCTAGGGGTCTAACAGGAGCTGTAGCTGCCAGCCTTCACCACAGCCACAGCAACACAGGATCCGAGCCGCATCTGCAACCTACACCACACAGCTCACGGCAATGCCGGATCCTTAACCCACTGAGCAAGGCCAGGGATCGAATCCACAACCTCATAGTTCCTAGTCGGACTCATTAACCACTAAGACACGAAGGGAACTCCTAGACATTCAACTTATTTATGCACATTGATTTTACATCTTCCAACCTTACTGAATTCATTGATTAGTTCCAACAAATTTTTGGTTAAATCTTTGAAATATTTTCATGTCATCTTCATATAACAAGAGTTTTACATCTTCATTTCCATTTCAGAAACCCTTTATTTGTCTTGCATTTGCTCAATAAGAATGGTGAGAGTGGGCACCACTTGTCTTGAACCTAGTCTTATAGGGAAAGCTCTCAGTTAGCTCCACTGACAACAATGTTAGGTATGGGCTTGTCATATATGGCCTTTATTATGGTAAAATATGTTGAGGGTTTTTATACTGAAAGGATTTTGTATTTTTGTCAAATGCTTTTTCTGCATTTTTGAGATAATTGTATGATTTTTATCTTTCAACCTATTAATGCAGTATATATATTTTTTTTATTTTCATGAATCGAATGATTCTTGTACCTTAGGGATAAATCCCACTTGGTCATGGTTTATAATGCTTTTAATATGTTCTCAAAATTTGTTTGCTAATATTTTTTAGAATTTCTACATCTATCTTCAGAAGGAATATTGATCTCTACTTTTCTTTTCTTGCAGTATCCCTATTTGGTTTTGGTATCAGAGTAATGCTGACTTGTACAAACAGTTTGAATCAACTCTTCAATTTGAGTTTGAGTTCTCTTCAGTTCACTGGAAAAATTTGAAAAGAATTGTTATTCATTCTGCTTTAAATATATTGTACAATTTACTGTGAAGCTGTCTGTTCCTGGGGCTTTCTTTATTGGGAGGTTTTCGGTTACCAATTCAATTTCTTTCCTTGTTATTAATCTGTTCATATTTTCTATTTCTTGATTCAATCTTGATAGGTTGTTTGTTTCTAGGAATTTATCCATTTGTTATTATCTAGTTGTTAATAGTAGTCTCCTATGATCATATATATTTATTTCTCTAGTATCAGTAATATCCCCTCTTTCATTTCTGATTTTATGTGAGTTTTGTCTCTTTTATTCTTTAATCTAGCAAAGAGTTTTTCAACATTTTAATCTTTTTTTAAAAACTCTCATAGTTTCATAGACCTTTGCTATTATTTTTCTGTATATATTTCATGTATTTCTGTCTGATCTTTATTATTTATTTTCTTGTGCTAACTTTGTAAATGGATTTTGATGAGTATAATATAAACAACCTGTCTGAAGTGGTGGATCCAGGGTGGGCTCTCATTTTTTGTAGGACAATCTACTTGAGATTCTCCTGGGGAGTTCCCATTGTGGCTCAGCATAAACAAAACCAACTAGGATGCAAGTTCAATCTCTGGCCTCACTCAGTGGGTTAAGGATCTAGCATTGCCTTGAGCTATGGTGTAGGTCACAGACTTGGCTTGGATACTGCTTTGCTGTGGTTGTGGCATAGGCCAGTAGCTCTGATTTGACCCCTAGACAGAAAACTTCCATATGCTGCAAATGCAGCCCTAAAAAGAAAAAAGAGAGAAAGATTCTCCTGGCTAGGAGAAAAGATAATATCCTCTCAAACTCTTTCTAAGGATGTAGTAAAATATTGTGCCATCCAACCTTTTAATGAAATGATAGTAGTGTATAAAATATCCTCAACTTTTATTGTCTAGGTCCTTGTCTATGGTGCTCAAATGACGATTCATTTTACGAATTCAGTGCAGCTTGGGGGACATGACTACCTCATTCAGTCGGGATACAGATTTCTATACAAAAACCGAAACAGCTAGGTAGACATTCATGCCAGAAACTTCTAAGTACAAACCTTATATACATATTTCCTGTCTTCCTCAAAAGCAGATACTTGATTTTATTCTAAGCAGAAATGTGCCTAGCTTAAAAATAACATTTCCCAACTTTCTTTGAAGCCAGGGATGGCAGATGTACATAGGTGGATATCTAGGAAATTTTTTTAAAGGAGCACTGATTCACCTCGGAAAGAGGACTTCTTACCATTTTTTTCCTTTCCTCCTTCTCCCTTCCCCTTACCTGAAACTCAGATATAACCTCTGGTGCTCCAGGTTCCATATTACACCAGAAGGATATCTTGAAACTAAGGATGGTGAATTAGTTAACCGAGGATGTCATAACAAAACACCATAGATTGGCTGACTTAAACAGCCAATGTTTATTTTCTCACAGTTCTGGAGCCTGGGAAATACAAGATTAGGGCACCAGCATGGGCAGTTTCTAGCAAGGCCTGTCATCTAGGTTTGTAAGCAGCTACCATATTTCTGTGTTCTCACATAACCTCTTCTTTGGTGCATGAGACCCTGGGGTGGGGAAAGCATTCAGATATCTTTTCTTATAGAGACATTAGTTATATCATATGACAATCCTACTCTTATAACTTCAGTTAACCTACTTATAGACCCTGTGTTTAAATACAGACACTTTGGGTATTAAGACTGCAATGTACCAGTTTTGTTGGGGCACAATTCAGTCCAAAGCAGATGACTAGCAGAATTTTAGTAGACTCTTATTACGTCGATGCTAACATGAAGCCACCATACAGCCCTAGACTGCATGCTCTATATTTCCTTTACATGAGCTCCATCCCTCCCAAAAAAATCACTATCTTTCTTGAGTCATGTATTTTGAATTTCTATTATGTTAGATCAAACCCAATTTCAAATGATATAATATATATGAATTTATTTATTCAATCAAAAAATGAGGATGAACTATGTACTGGGCACTGTGCTGAGTGCTAAGCACTAGAGAGAACAAGACAAATCAGACAGATTCCCTGCCTCTTCTGAGCTCGTATAGATTTATGGAGGAGATAAATACAAATATACACTCTAAATTTTTAGTCTTAGAGAAAGTTCAAAAAGAAAAGGTGAACAAAGTGTTCAAGGAAATTTTAGCTTGAAAGTTTGGGAAAAGCTACTCAAAGCTAAGATTTGAACCTGTCCTTGAAGGACACTGGACTTTCAGACCTAGAAAAGAGGAATGGAAGAAATTGTCATTGGACAGTGGGAAGTTATGTTTTTTGGATTAAAATTTTGGCAATGAGACACACTGAAGGTTTCATTAAAAGCAATGAAGGTGATATTAAAGAGGAATGTTATTATATTTACATTTTGGGGGAATTACTGTAGAGGTGGACTGGAAGCGGGAGGCACTAGGTAGAGGACCATTATAAATAACACTAACAAGAGATGAGGATATGAACAAGGCTAAGGGACAACATGTTAACTCCTATCCACTTTAGTTTCAATCCAACTTGTCAAATGAACTGTTAACCATCTGCAAACTAGTCTGTATGGACCAACAGATTAGCACTAAAGCAAAACATAACCCATTAAATGGTACTACTTGAAAAAAATATTTTTTGGTTAGTATCATTAAGCATATGTAGAAGAAATTCAGTGAAGTTATCTGATGGCAGGCCTTCTGAACATTCCTATGGCAAGTGCAGGCCTCCTACTTGCTGTCCACTTTCCTTTAGTCATTGGGTTTTCTCCATACTGATATCCCACTACCTAGACCAGTAGCCCCCCATGAGGTTTGCTCTGTACCCTGTGCTGCTAACTTGGAACTACTCTCTTACCTCATGTCTATGCATTATACTCTTTTATTTTCAAAGGGATATTCTTGGGCATGATACCACGTCTCCTTGGACATGAAATAATGTTATTGCCATCCTGGCATCAAACTTCTGAAGCTATATATAAAGTATCCTGTGTTCCTAGAATAGAGTTCAAATTAGATATTGATATATTGATACCTGTTTGATTCTGAACCCTGGAAATGTATTGTGATGGCTGGCAACACTCTGGGAGTGCTATTTCTACTCTTATCTCTACTCAACATGATCTTCCTTTCTTTCCCATATGCACTCCTTTAGCATTGGATAGAGGTACATGTTCATCTCTTCCTAGGAAATGAAGTTAATAAATGGGAGCATACCAATGGCAGAATGATGAGTTGGTGACCAGTCAGAAAGTCAAATTGCAACAAAAGCTCAAAAAGATTAATTTTTCTTTGACACAAACAATGAGGGCATAGTTTATGATATTTCTTTGAAAATCATAAAGGGCAGCCAAAAAAATACAATGAATTTATAGTTATTTGTATTTCATCATCCATTGATTAACCATGCAACCTTTTTTCTTAAATTTAAAGCATGTTAATCACTTTTGGATTGCAGATTTATTTTATCTGAACATTCCCACAATGTCTAAATCCGCCCATTTCACACACGCGCACACACACCCTACATATGATTTTATTCAAAGTCAGACCATGTAAAAGATAAAAGTGGTAAACTCTGAAGAAATTATGATTTCTTTCCAAAATGTTCACTGTGCTCCGATTTCAAGCACTGACTTTTTTTTCTGAAAATCTCCTGTTGTTTAAATTGTCTGCATACCAAGCCGGGTTCTTAGCTGGAACACTCAAAATCAAGGACATGTTTCTAATACATATTTTTAAGGTTCATTCACATGTTGTTTGAAAGGCCCAATAAATCAACTTAATTTAAGTTACTCCATAAGCTCATATGCCTCTATAAATTTTCCTTTTGAATATAAATCATAAGGATCTACTTTCACTTTATTCACTTTTTCCATTTCAGTGCTGTTTCAAGAATTCAGTATGTATTTATTTGCATTGTTGATTTATTCATTCATCCATTCAGAAAACATATAATAGACATCTACCATGTGGCAGATATTATGTTGGGAAGTGTGGCAATATAAACATTAAAATATTAATCCCCTAGAGATTAATATTAATAAAAATTAAAGGGTTTTCAGTCTGACAGGAGAGCTGATATCATAATGCATGTTTTTCACGGTTTTGCAGTTAACAAAACATTTTCAAATTCATCCTTACATTCAAAATATCTTCATAACAACTTGATGAATTAGGCAAGGTAGGTTTTATTAGCCCTGTTCTACAAATGGGCAAACTGCATTATCTCTTATGAAGTCCTACTTTATATTTACTGATTTTGACAGTGAGTTTCAACCCATATACAGTGAGAATCATCTGGGAAGCTTAAAAAAATAACAAATGCCTGTATCCCAGCTCCAGAGAATCAGGTTTTATTGATCTTAGGTGGAGCCTGACCATGGGCAATTTTTTAAGGTTCATGAGATTATTCTACTGTGCAGCCAAGGTTGAAAAACACTGCTTTCATTTAATTGAACTGCTTGTGATTCTTCTTGGTTGCCATACTGTTTCACATCTCTGTGTCTCTGCTCCTTTATCCCTGCATTTATTACTCTACATTGAAATACTCACACAGTTTTGACCTACGTTGTATTCACATTTTAAGCCCAGTTCCTAGTGCACAATAGAGGCTAAGAGTTTCTTGAACTACTGTCAACTCAATCACAAAATATGCTAATTTGTGTTATCACTCCTACACCTCTTGCTCCCCTCATCATGCCTTCCTTCTCAAGGGATAAAATCTTTCATCTGATCCCATCAGCTAGTTCAATTTTGCCCCTTATTCCCTAAGGACCTGGGCTGTTCCCTAGATCAAGGGAAGAGGACAAATTAAGTGGTAATAGTACACACTCAAAATCACCCCTTCTCATTAATTTCCATCCTTTCATACCATATCTCTTTCTACCCTTGCTATATGTTGCAGGAGAGTAAGGGATGTGGCTCTTGACCCATGGCTGCCTACCTCATCCAGACAAGGTTGCTATCAGAAACCTCACCAGATCTTCATTAAAACATGATCTGTCCCACTGACCCTTACAGATATACCCAGCTGGATCAAAATTCAAAATGTGCACCTAGTTTAGGCCTTAACTCTGGAGTGTATAACCTCCATCCAACACTCAGAAAAATTCTGTCTGAATAATACATCATATTAGTGTATTTTTCTAATACGATTAATGTTTATAATAAATACAAAATGAAGTACTTTTATTCTGCAAATTAAACCATCATTATCTTTAAAACAATTTCTAAAAATTAATCCCATAATAGAAATTATATAAAATTTTATTTTAAAGTTTCTGGGCTTAAAACTGATGGCTTATTTGGTTGTAAATATCCATAAGATAAAGTTGTTAAATGTGATCCTACTGATTTTGCAGCATTGATACAGACTACATATATGTATGTAATATATCTCAATATGGGTATGTATGTATAGTATATGTCACATACACTGACAGAAAACATAAGATCTCTCAAAGGGAACAGATTATTCTCAGAGTATCTTAGCTCTAGTTCCCCAGAGGGTACCAGGACAAGGACCTGGGCATGCCTGAGATTTGCTTCTGAAGAGAGGAATCATGAAGATTGGACTCAAAGTTTACATAAGTCAGTGGGCATGTCTACCCCTCCCTCTTCCTCTCCAGAGAGAGAAAGAACTTTGCTCTGAAATATAACTGCATTTGCTCTAGGGAATGGAAAGGAAGGGCTCTACCTTCTTTGGAATGTAAACAAATGACTCTGGGGAGATGTCTCTAAATCTCTCTGGAGCAATGCACAATTTCTATTTGCCGGCATTTATGATTCAACTATAAAGTCCAAACTAAGCAAAAATATGAGAATATCCATTATCTCCTAAGAAAAATGTACACAGATATTTTCTGTAGATATTTTGGAACAGCAGAGCAGCATCCTTACTTTTTTTGATAAAACCGGTATTTCATGAATTTCCACAAATTCTAGAAGCTATGCTAGAAATAGCCACATACAGACTTATCTGCAACAAGGTCAGTTTCCCCACTCTTGAGATCCCGGACCAAGGCAGGAGAATAACCTGCTTTTTATCAGCCAGATTGTTGAACATTCTGAACTTAGTGGGACATGAAAGTAGGTGTGGTTTGCTATTTTGCTAATTCTGCTTTCACCGTGCCAGTAGGAATTTCCATTTCCTGCTCTCTTTGTGAAATCTCAGTCAGTTTCCATAGTCACTGTCAGTGTTCACATCACTTTCAGTTGTCAAAAGTCCAGTCTAATTTAATCATTTCAAAATTTAACCTCACCTTCTCCCTTCCCCCAGTTCAACTTTAACTTTGGCCTGAAGAATATAGAATGAATAAGGAACATGGGGACATGGGTTGCTCTTAGAATATCACCTTAGCCCTTTTCTGGGTCTCTTTCACTTTGGGAATATTGGAAGGAGAAATGGAAGGTCATAATCAAATGTTTCTTACCTATATCTGGCTACAGTTGTCTTCTTTTGATTTGACGGCTCTCTAGTGGGCATATAAGTGAGTTCTTTAGAGAAGCATTGTGCTATGCTTACTAAATGCGTAGTGTCTGCATGGAGATTTGTTCCCTCTTGACACTTCCTGGAAGTCCTTTGATCCACAGGTATTGCCCCATATTTTCATGATGAATAGTGGTAGTTAGATGAAATCTTGCTCCACTCCTGTCCCCCCACCCCTTTGGTCTTTTTCCTATATCTTTAGTTCATATCTCTCCAGTTCCCTTTCTTTTGCTCAGTTTGATTCAGGGAACATTATCCCACCAGATAGATGCCAGGCTCCCACTATGACTGACTCCTGCAGGCACTAGAAATGATTCTTTAGGATTTCTTGATTTGGGGACCACAAGGAAGCACTCTTCTATCTTCTCCATGGAGGGGAAGGAAAAGCTACAGCTTTCTCATCCTAGAATCCAGTCATTCTCAAAAATTTCTCTAGTGTGCTCATATAGATTGGTGGGCAGGTTACATTGATGTTTGAGGTGAAAAGAGCCAGTTTGTTCACGTTTTAATAAGACCTAAGGAATTCTGACCTCAATAGAATTCATTAAATAACCATCTTAGAACATTACGCAGGCCAACCTCTTATTTTCTTCTTGTTCACCTAGTTGTTCTATATATTGTAACTTCTAGTTTTACACTTTACTTCTGATTCATATAAATGCTCTCTTTTTACTAAGGTCATCTAGTACTCTGTCTTATGTCATTCAAATCTTTCTCAAAACACATTACTCTTCCTAGACTAAGTGATAAATTAACTTTATGCTATCCGATGAGAAAAGTGATTAGCACTAAAGAATGTTCCAGATGGAAAGTATGAACTCCAGTTCTCTCCATTAACTGATAAGAAGAGTGGATTTCAAAAGGTGAAATTGTTTATCCAAAATTATTGAGTCATTTCATGATAAAGATGGAACCAGAATCCTGGCTTCCCGACTTGTGAAGGAAGAAATTCCCCAATACATCATGATGTTTCTCATGGCCAAATCAACATGTCCCAACAACAAAATTCATATGAACTGAAAACTTCCAGCTAATTATACTTGATGACATCCAGTAAGTACCATGACCTTAAAGGGGCATGAAAACATCATTATATATCACGAATGATCAAAAAGTCATTTTCTGTATTTTATAATGTAATGTCAGATGTTCTGTGAAGTCAGGCAAGTTAAATACTCATGCTGAGTCATACTTAAAAATTGGTACAATGTGTTTAGGATGCACTTGGGAAAGACCTCATTGCACAAATTATGTATTTAGGAGAGATAGCAAATTTGGATTAAGACCATAGAAACCAAGTTTCTGGGAAAAGTGTGTCATTTTGCAGCTGTCTCCTGCATCTGTAACAACCTTACTAAAGCTGACCAGTTTAAGCTTTCAGGATGTAACCTGAAAGAATGCCTTGTGATGACTCCTCTGGGGAGCTGGGGAATTTTAGTGCAAGCAATCATTAACATATCTATAATGAGCTATTGTAAAATATGCCAAGATCAGTGGCTAAGAATAACTGTACCCCAAACTCTTTTTCTACAAGCTTCAAGAGGTTGAACTAACTTTGCTAAAATAATTATGGAAATATACTTCTCTTAGGAAACTTAAGGTGTGCATATCTTTTAGGAACACCTTTGGAAATACTTATGGAAAAGTAATACTGACACCAGGGATAAGGAATCCAGCCCAATAAAACTAATTTAGTTCTATCAAGTCGATATTCCAAAGTCCAAAAGCAGGGGGACACAGGAGAGAGCAAGGCAACTGTGTATATGGACTAGGAGATTTGCAGAGTGTTTATATTTGTAGTGATATGGTTCTTCAGCCCAGCTTCCCTATTTGGACTCATTCATTTAACTAATTTTGAAATCTTAATGTCTGCCAATAGTGGTAACATAAGAATATTATACAAGAGGTGGTCTCTACCACTTAGGAATTTATTGCTTCTTTGAGAAATGAATGCGTACACTAATCATTATACTGTAGGCCACATTATTACTAATGCCTCTGTCTTGCTGAATGTCTGTTTCTTGGGTATGTTCCTGTTTTCCTATTACAGGTTAAACTCTTAGGGAATCAGGGTTGTGTTTTACTGCTCTTTGAGGCCCTTATTGGCACACATATCATAAATAAGGGCTCACTTTATGAATAAAGTTTTATAATTTATGAAAAGCTTTTACATCCATAAAGTCTCTTGGCTGAGGGCCACCATAATACTCACTATCAGATCAACAGCACCTACATAGTTGCTCGCATTTCACAGTCAATGAAAATGAGGTTCAGAGAGCTCATATTGGTTTCCAATATAATAAGTGGTAGAAATGGACCTATAGCCTATCTTCCCATTCCTTCTCTTCTTCCTATAGCCCCGTGCTGCCTCCTTTCCATGTGATATGTGATCTGTGTGCTGAATGTTTGGAAAAGAGAGAGCTCATGTGAGTAATTAAAGAGTTTGTGAGAGTTTCTGTTGTGGCGCAATGGAAACAAATCCGACTAGAATCCGTGAAGATGTGGGTTCGATCCCTGGCCTTCGAGGATCCAGCGTTGCTGTGAGCCGTGCTGTAGGTCACAGACATGACTCGGATCCCTTATTGCTGTGTCTGTGGAAGGCCAGCAGCTGTAGCTCTGATTCAACCCCTAGCCTAGGAACTTCCATATGTTGCAGGTGTGGCCCTATAAGGCAAAAAATAAAATAATAAAAATAAATTAAAAGAAAAGAGATCGAGAGATTGTGAAAAAGATGGCACTGAGCATTTAAGTTTTAGTTCAGGACCTCTAGATTATCAACTATATTTCAGCTAACACTTTTTGCCATTTTATTGATTTTTTTCTGCATCATATTGAAGATGTTATTTTAACTTGAAATCTTATAATAAAAAAATAATTTTTGTATATGGAGAATATTATAATGAATACATCTTGGTACTAAGAATTTGATTTTCAACTCCTGGGTAATTGCCCATTTTAAAATTTTAAGACTTAGATGCATGTAATTATGGAGCTAGACGTGACTGTAGCAATAATGTAGTAAAGTGGTCCCAGTGGACTTTTTATGAGCCACCCCCACCAACAGTCCTCCCTGTTTAATATTTTGCAAATTTTATTTAATCCAAAGCCAAAGAAAATATGATACCAGTCTTTAAGGAACTCACAGACTAATGAGAGACATAAATCTGTAAATAAATAAGTGTACACAAAAATATATCCTCTTCCTATCTTATGTTCTTTTTTAAATTTTTTCTTGGTTTTTATTTTTTCCACTATAGTTGGTTTATAGTGTTCTATCAATTTTCTACTGTACAGCAAAATGACCCAGTCAGTCATATATGACTGGGTACATCATATATGACTGACTAGGTCATTTAACTGTACAGAGAAAATTGATAGAACACTGTAAACCAACTATAGTTTTTCTCACATCAGCCTCATCATGCCCTATCACAAGTGAATAGATATAGTTCTCTGTGCTATACAGCAGGATCTCATTTCTTATCCATTCCAAATGTAATAGCTTGCATCTATTAAACCCAGATTCCCCCACCCCACTCCCTCCCCCTCCCCTTGGCAACCATAAGTTCTCCAAGTCTATGAGTTTCTTTTCTGTGGAAAGGTTCATTTGTGCCATGTATTAGATTGCAGATATGTGATATCACATGGTATTTGTCTTTCTCTTACTGGCTTGCTTCACTTAGTATGAGTCTCTAATTCCCTCCATGTTGCTGCAAAGGACATTATTTTGTTCTTTTTTATGGCTGAGTAGTATTCCATTGTGTATATATACCACTTAATCCATTCATCTGTCAATGGACATTTAGGTTGTTTCTATGTCTTGGCTATTGTGAACAGTGCTGCAATGAACATACGGGTCCTATCTTACACTTTTAATCTTTATCTCAGTAGATGGTGTCACCATTCATCTGAATGCCCTTGTCTCAAACCTAGACTTTATTCTTGATTTTTCTTTCTCACATAGCACACACCCCACTCATTAGAAGTTTTCTAGCATGACTCCTTACTTAATTAAAATATTTATTCAACTCTCACCTCCCTAGAAGGACCTTCCCTGACCTCTTGATTTAATGTAGCCATGCTCCCTCCCCAACCTCTGTCACCTTCTCTCCTCTTAAACTGCCTGATTTCTATTCTTGGAACTTTCAATACTTGTGACATAATATTTCTTTCTTTCTTTTTTTTTTCTCTTGTCTTTTTATGGCTGCACCCACAGCATATGGAGGTTCCAGGGTAGGGGTCGAATTGGAGATGTAGCTGTCAGTCTACACCACACAAACAGCAATGTGGGATCCGACTTGCATCTGCAAACTATACCAGAACTCATGGCAACACCGGATCCTTAACTTACTGAGTGAGACCAGGGATCAAACATGCATCCTCATGGATGCTGGCCAGATTTGTTTCCGCTGAGCCATAATGGGAACTCTTGAGTCATATTATTTCATCCTTTATTTATTATTTATTTATTTATTTCATACTAAAATGTATTTTAACAAAATCTGCAAGGGTGAGGACTTTGTATTATTCTCTGCTGTGTCATCAGCTACTAGAAGACATAGGATACTCTCAATAAATATTTGGATATATGAGCAGATAGAGAAACATATGAACAAATGGGTGATTAAATGGATGATTACATGAAGAACATGATACCGTGGGTGTGCAATGAAAAGAAATGAGTAATTGCACTTGAAATGAAAGCTAAAGATAGGTGGCAATGATCTGGGCTTTAACACAATAAATAGAGGTTAACAAGACCAGTTAGGGAGGAACAGCGCTGGCTGAGGGAACTGAAAAAGAAGTGAGAGTGTATATGGATGTTTAGAATATGGGTGAGTTAGAATATAAGATGAGTTAGAATACAAGTGAGTTAGAATAAAAGATGTGGATCAGAAATACCAGGACATGAGGCAGTGGGTTAGAAATACCAGGATATGAGACCGTCATTAAAAGGCCTTTTATGCTTGCTGGGGATTTGGACTTGCTCTCTGAATAATATGGGACAGATTTTAAAGACAGAAATACTATGATCTGATCTGTGGTGGCCATGGATTAAATGTACATTACAGAGGAAAGGAAAGAGTCAAGAAGACAGTTTAGGACATTTTTACAGCATTTCCAACTGTGAGTTGAGTGATATTTCTGAAATAAAATGAAATGATGGAATTAAACAGCTGTCTTTGGAGAAATAGAGAGGTGAAGAAAGTAGAAAGTACGAGCGATTCTCTAAAGTCTTTCCTAGGAACTGTGAAGAGGGTGATGGGTTAATGCAAATGGGAAGGTCAGAAGAAGAGACGAAAGATGAAGAAAGATGAGAGTTCAGTTTGAAGCAACAGTGCCACACTGGCTGCTGATATCCATTGCGTAGTTGGATATTTGATTTTGAAGCTGAAAAAGAGATTGAGCTTGAAAATTAGGATTTATGCTTTTAAGAGACCAGGTGGTAGTTGAATCCATGAAACAAACTTCATGAATTAATAATTAGTTTTGCACATTTAGCATATAAACCAAAGCTTCCAGTCAGAGCTACTGATTAGGAAGCAATATTAACACAACTGTTGATAACTTAACAAAAAACTAAGAAATTTGAATTTTTAGTGAGTCTTTGATGGCTATGTTATTTCTGAATTAAAAAAAAACGTTGTCAATAATATATACTCCTTATTCTTCACAGATACCTGGGAAAGAGAGAGTCAAAGACCTTTAGGTTAGGAATGAATGGCCTAGTCCAGTTCTTTAGGGAACAAACAAAACAAAGCAAAAACACTAAACTTTAAACTCTTGAGCAATGTATCAGTTTAACATTAATTCTTATCTTGAAACTGGGCATGTAGCCTCCAAGACCATGGAAATACCTTGGATCAGTTTTAGGATTTCCCCTCAGCTTATTTGATGAAGGAGTAAAACAATATGGTCTAAGCAATATTTTGGGCTAAAGACCACTAAATTCTGGCACAACTGCTATCCTGTCTTTATCTTTGTACTTTATTCAGAGGCTGGGGGAGATGTGCAGAAGGCAAAGACCAGGACTATGGGAGAAAGGCACAGAGGGAAACAAATTTTGCAAATATTAGGAACTATTTATCCCCAGTTTCTAGAAAATGTACCTAGTTGTCAATTTCTTTGGAATAAGACAGAAAAATCTCATATCGATCTTTAAAAATGGGATCTCTTAAAATCAGAAATTGTGCAGTTTAACTGAGGAGGAAATGCTAGTCTTTCTTAAAGATTAAAATTTATTCAAGGATTATTATGAAAATTATAGTTTTACATAATGCCAATGTCTACAATATTTTAAAATTTCAAGTTAACTTATTATTCCCTGTTATTTGATATTGTCTATCTTTTTAAACTGCCAGCAATATTAAACATAATTGCCACACCACCACTCTATGGTGATTCACCCTGGGAGAGACAACTTTAGTGCCACAGAGCATGCAAGTAATATTAGGTACTTAGTCACAATTATAACTTGATCATTTTGCCCTTGGCATTTTAAGCACCTTTCTGTCAATTCTTAGGAATCCAAGGTAGTCAGAATTTTGTTTTCCAAGATTTCTGACTTTTAACTCTAAATTGCTTTTCCCTCAATATAACTGTTATAGGCTAATTGTTAAGAAGAGATGTAGTCCAAACTGGTTAGAAATCCCATTCTGGCAGTCCCTAGATACGTGAATGATCTTGGACAAGGCATATTATCTCTGCAAGATTATTTTCCTCTTTCATATACTAAGGATAATTTATCCATATAGTAAGATTTTTTTAAGGATAATATGAGATACTACAAGGAAGGTCCTTAGCTCCACAGCTGGCATATAAAAATGTTCAAAAAGTTAAAATACAGTTTAAAATAATTCAGCTAAAATCCTAAATAAGAAAAACTGGCCAACTTAAAACTTTCAAGGTATACTTGCCCTTTAAAAGTAAGAGTCTATAGTCTAATTAGTTTCTTATTGATAAAATAAATAATAACAACAAACATTTATTATACGATTATTATGATTTGCTTATATCTTATTTAATCCTCAAATGGCTCTATGAGGGAAGTTTTAATATTAGGCCAGTCTTACAGGTAAAGAAGCTGAGGCACAGATAGGTTAAATAACTTGACCAGGTTATATGTGTGACAAGTACCAGAACTTAGATTCAAAGCAAACCATCTAGGTCCAATTTAAATTGAGAATTTTCCCATTTTTTAATCTTCTTTCTCTATTACACAAAAATCAGAAGAAAAAAATGTAGACTACCCCGTAATCAACACTTGGTTGTATCAAAAGAATTCTTCAGAGAGAAAGAACAAATGTAAAGTCAAGGAAACACTGACGTGAAAGAAAGCCTAAAAGGAAGAAGCAATGAAGAAAGATAAGAATTTCCAAGATTAGCCAAAATTCTCAATTTGGAGACTTCTTATTGCACTTAGTATGATAGTGAAAGCTAAAGGCAGAAGAAAGCCATTTTAAAATTGAAAACAAACAGCAAAAATCTGATTTAAACTTTCAAAACTGTGTTTCACCAGCTAGATTAATCAACAGAAGAACAATATTCCCAATTTGCTTATAAAATTTTATCAGTGAATTAGGAATAAGTACACCAGGTTTTTGTCCCTGATCTTGACGCTTACCACACAGGAAGGAAAGTATCTGAAGGAAGAGCAGACTCATTAGGAAATAACCATTTGTGTAAGAAATAATGAAAGATTTAAAAAAAAAAAGCTGATGTGAGCATATGTGTCTCCCTCTGTGAGGTTTGCAAATATACAAATGGCTTCTCAAGGTGAAAAAACTGTTAGCTAAATGCACAGTCAGGACAATACTTTTATCAGAAAAAAAATTTCACTGAATGTTTACACAGTAAGTCTGTAGGACCAGAGAACTGAGTCTTCTGTAAATAAGGAGATGTAAATGCCAATAATTTCAGGGCCTGGAAAGTCATGATCAAATGCATGGGTTTTAAAGGCAGACTTCAGTTTGCTTATAGATGTTTTGTGGGACAGCATTATTAAAAGGAGAAACTTAAAATTTCTTTAAGAAGTGTTTAGGGGTCAGCAAGATGGTAGAGGAGTAAGAGGTCACACTCACCCTCTCCCACAAATACATAAAAAAACGCATCTAAATATAAAACAACTTGGACAAATCATCATCTGAATGCTGATTAATTTAAACCTCCAAAAACTGCAAGAAACCCTTGAAATAACTGGGTAGAACAAACAACAGAAGAAAAAAAAAGTGAGAGAGAGAAAAGCAATCAGGACGGCAGCCAGCACCCCAGGGAGGGAGCTGTGAAAAAGAAAAGTTTCCTGGGAAGAAACCTAAACAACGATCAATGGATCAACGATCAATGGAACAACGATCAACAGAACTAGAGGGACATCAAAGCCTGAGAAAAACGCAGCAGCTGGATTGAGATAGGAAAATTGGAGTTAGAGACTCACACAGAAGAAGTGTTTAGGGCATAAGCCTATTTAAAGCTTCCACCTCTCTGCACAGTTTTGGTATTTCTATTCTTTTACAGCTGCTTTTAAGAGATATAAAAGTATACCTCTCTGAATATTCATTTGAAAATAAAAACAGACTTCTTAACTAAGAAAAAAAGATGGAATAGTGTAAGGAATCTCAAAGCCAGACTAGCGCAGAACAGTGCTTGCTGGGTATATCAGCAGTGGCCATGTGTTTTTCATCACAGAACGGATAGGCAAAGACAGTCACCTGACAGGGGGTCCTTTATGAATACAGGGAACATCTAATTTCCCACTTCTGCTTCCTTTAGGGCACAGGTATAATCATCTTAAGAGAAACGAAGCAAAAAGGGAAAGAAAAATTATTGCATAGCATATCACCATTCACATTTCATTTATAAAGTGAGCAGGCTAGTTGAGAGGATTTCTCAGGTTCTTTAAACTTCTGTTGTTCAATGATCATTTGAAGAATGAGCGATATTCTGGGTATCTCTCATAAGGGAAAAATAATTAGAAAATTTTAGAAAATGTATTTATGCTAAAAAGATGTTTTTGTAATCTATAATAGTGAGAAATTGAAAACATCTAAAATATCAAAAAATAGGAGTTCCCATTGTGGTTCAGTGGTAACAAACCTGACTAGTATCCATGAGGATGAGGGTTCGATCCCTGGCTTTGCTCAGTGAGTTAAGGATCTGGTGTTGCCATGAGCTGTGGTGCAGGTCACAGACACAGCTCAGATCTGCTTTACTGCGCCCGTGGCTTAGGCCAGCAGTTGCAGCTCCAGTTTGACCCTTGGCCTGGAAACTTCCGTATTCTGCAAATGCGGCCCCCAAAAAATAAATAAAATAAAATATCAATAAATAATTGTTGAATAACCTGTAGTGTATCCATATTACACACTGTTATATAACCATTACTTAAAATTTCAATTATGGTAGTGAAGAGGTTATATAGAACATGAACAAATGCTTGAATAAAAATAAATGATACTTGCTAAAATTATAAGAGGAAATTCATGAATTGTATGTGGCATAGAACAAAATAAATATTTAGTACATGCCTTAAAAAATAGACAAAATATCCAGCCCTCATGAAATTATATTGAAAGGGGTTCATTTGCAAGTTTGCAACCTTTCATTGCTGATTTTTGAAAAGGAGTCTGTCTCAGGAATCAAATAATTGTTGATGCTAGAAACAAAAATAAACCAGTGGGACCTAATCAAACTGACAAGCTTTTGCACAGCAAAGGAAACCATAAAAAAAAAAAAAAAAAGACAGCCTATAGAATGGGAGAAAATAGTTTCAAATGATGCATCCAACAAGGGCTCAATTTCCAAAATATGCAAACAACTCATATGACCCAACAACAACAAAAAAATCTAGCAACCCAACTGAAAAATGGACAGAAGACCTAAGTAGACATTTCTCCAAAGAAGACATATGGATGGCCAACTGGCACATGAAAAAATGGTCAACATCACTAATTATCATAGAAATGCGTATCAAAACTACAATGAGGTACTACCTTACACTGATCAGAATGGCTATCATAAATAAGACTGCAAATAACAAATGTTAGAGAGGGTGTGGAGAAAAGGGAACCCTCCTAGACTGTCAGTGGGAATGTAAATTGGTATAACCACTATGGAAAACAGTATGGAGGTACCTCAGAAAACTAAATATAAAACTACCATATGATCCAGCAATTCTACTCCTGGCATATATCTGGACAAAACTTTCATTGAAAAAGATACATGCACCCCTGCGTTCACTGAAGTGCTATTCATAACAGCCAAGACATAGAAACAACCTAAAAGTCCATTGACAGATGAATGAATGAAGATGTAGTACATATACACAATGGAATATTATTCAGCCATTAATAAAAATAAAGCCACTTTCAGCAACTTGGATGGAATTAGAGACTCTCATACTAAGTAAAGTAAGTGAGAAAGAGAAAAACAAATACAATAGTACATCATTTATATCTGGGCTCTAATATACACCACAAATGAACCATTTACAGAAAAGAAACCAACTCATGGACTAGAGAACAGACTTGCAGTTGCCGGGGCGGGGGTGGGAGGAGGGAGTGGGATGGGACTGGGAGTTTGGGGTTAGTAGATGCAAACTATTGCATTTGGAGTGGATAAGCAATAAGATTCTACTGTATAGCACAAGGAAGTATATCTGATCACTTGTGATGGAACATGATGGAGGATAATGTGAGAAAAAGAATGTATGTGGATGTATGACTGGGGTCAGTTTGCTGTGCAGCAGAAATTGACTGAACATTGTAAATCAACTATAATGAAAAAACTAAAAAAAAAAAAACAGCTGTCGGACATTTGTAACAGGAATCTCACCTTTCAGAACGTATCCTATGGAAATAATTCAAGAATAGTAAAAAATATGCACTAAGATATTCACTCCACCATTATTTATAATGGCAAAGAAATGGAAAACCAGGGAATACCTAGGACTTTAGATGGTAGGGGAATAGTTCAACTATTGTACACAAACTGATGGAATATGGGAGTTCTCATTGTGGCTCAGAAGGCTATGAACCCGACTAGTATTCATGAGGATGTTGGTTCAATCCCTGCCCTACTCAGTGGACTAAGGATCCAGCATTGCTATGAGCTGTGGTGTAGGTCACAGAGAAAGCTCAGATCCCGTGTTGCTGTGGCTGACCTGCAGGCCGGCAGCTGCAGCTCCAATTCGACCCTGAGCCTGGGAGCTTCCATATGCTGCATATATGGCCCTAAAAAGAAAAAAAAAAGATGGAATATGATTCCCATTTAAATAATAATTGTGAAGATCAGAATATTAGAAAATTTTGAGGCATTGTTAAATTAATAAGAACACAAAATAGTATCTATTCAGGATTCAGCTTTGTATCCTTATTGTCAAATTCTACAGGAAAACAATAAAATGAAATAGAACAAATAACTCAATATATACATATATCAAAGCATCACATTATACACTGTAAGTTTATACAATGTTCTATGATAATTATACCTCAACAGAGCAGGGGAGTGGAAATAAAATGCTAAATGATAAAAAGTAAATATAAAATTTTATTTATGACATCATCATAATCCCAATTGAAAATGCTTAGGAGAAACGTTGGCTAGAAATAGATTGTTACTCTTTGTTGTCAGTGGGTTAAAGGAATATGTATGATTTTTTCCTGTTCTAATTTCTGATTTTCTATGAATGTTTTATTTTTATAGAACTTTAAGAAAAACAAATTTTTAATCACCTATTTATGTTTGGGGATTTTTTTCTTCCAAATGTATAAACTACTTTATATTGCAGCCAGCAACAAGTAAGAAAGAATAAGCAGGCCTTGGCCCTGGTGACTATGAGATGCACAAACTAGAAGCCTTGCCTAGTAAACCAATACATATGGACAGAGTCATATCACCTAATTGGGTGCTTACCAACTTAATTGTGCTAGAAGACCAGCTCCAATCCACTTTCCTCATCCTGTGACGCTATTATTTGCTAGTGATAAGGTTCCTACTGATGGGATCCAAAATCACTTCACCAGGCATCACACATCCTTCAGGACAGTAAAGAGTGCTGGGATCATTCTTTCCTTCACCACAAATCTAGGCTATGTCTCAATTTTTAGCCAGTTACACAGTCCAAATTCATTAGTGCCACACCTTGCCTTGATGTGGGCAAATATACAAAACAACATTTGTTCTTTTTCCTATGAATTTTTTTCACTTTTAAAAAGCCACTTCTGCAGACTCACAGATACAGAGATCAAACGAGTGGTTAACAGTGAAGGGGGGTGGCATGAAATATTAAGAGTGGAGGAGTGAGAGGTTCAAGTTATTGAGTGTAAGATAGGCTCAAGTTTATATTGTACAGTACTGGGAATGTAGCCAATATTTTATAATAACTGTAAATGGAAAGCAACCTTTAAAATTGAATGGAATTTTTTTAATTTAAAAAAAAACTAAAAAGCCACTTTTGGCCTCTTGAAAGAAAATCACAAAGACCGCAGAAGCTAAACTTTGTCACCATTTGGACCTTTGAAGAGCTTTCAAGCCATTGACTTGCATATCTTAAGAAATACTAATGAATTTTAATAGAGAGAAAATATCATCAATCACTAATTCACTCAATTTTGTTAGCCAACTCCTTTTACCCTCTAGAGAACAGTATAAGTGACTCCAAGAGGAGTAAGGAGATGTGAATATATAACCACCGGTCTCAAAACCACATTCCCTGGCAGCCATTTGGGGTTTGTTTTAAACCCTACGCACCAGCAATCTCTATCTTGGAAATTTTTGCCTAGGCATCAATCAAGCAGCAGGAGATGGTCTCTGTTTGCCTAAGTATAACCTTGAGAGAGAAATCAAGGCTTCTAACAGCACACTGCTTCTGCCCACATTGAAGGACCTTCTCAGACTTAGCGAAAGCTGAAATCAGTTGCCAAGAAAAGCCTTCAGGGTTCAATTAAGAGCAATGAGATGTTGGAAAATACTTAACAAAAACCAGTCCCTCAAACCAGCATAAAATGTGAAAATTCTGGATACTGTGGGCAATACATCCTGCCAGATCCTTCTGATTGTGTTTGGTGTTTGGAAGTTATTCATCAGAAAATTTGGCCCTCTCTTAAGTAGGAGGGGGTACAAGACTCCAAAGGTCTACCCTAAATAACCCAGGTTATAAGAGATTAGGTGTTATTTTTAAAGACAAATACATACCGCTGAACAAATATTTCCAAACCTGTAGCTATAAGATTCAATTTCAGAGATAGCTACCTTTGGGATGATCATTTTTTTAACAGACTTGAATTAACTGAAAATCAAACATCCTAAAATCATAGAATGTTAGAACCATAAGCAATCTTAAATATCATTTAATCCAAACTCCTCATTTTCTCATGAAACCACTTAGATCTAGAAAATTTCAGTGGCTAGCCATATCAGGGTCAGAGCCATTGAAATAATCTCTCACATTCTGAATTCAAATTTGAGATTCTCAAGCTCTTTTTTTATCTAATGGTTTATTTGATTCTCATTTATCTCAGAAGCATGATGGAAGAGATTAATCATGGATTAGTTCTTACCTTTCTGATACTCTTTCAAGCAAAACAACCTATCACTTCAGAGGAAAAAAAAAAGAGTTCAAAAACTGAAAAATATTTCTCTTAATTCCATTTTGTCAGTACATTTATAACAATGTCAGGAGATTCTATATTGTTATTTGTGTCCTGTCTCAGAATAATACCAGGATGGATGACCACCTAACCATTAACTCTGCTAAAGTATGAGGGATTTGGGGTATTAAAGGAAAAATCCTTATAATTTTTATCATTAAAGAAAAAAACAAAATTTTTTCCTTTAAAAAGATGAGTTTTTTTAAGTTGGGTTGATACTCAACTGTGGGTAAGAGTTAAGGCAATGTCTTTTCTGGAATTGGGGGTGAGGTCCCTTCAGTTCCTGGAAGTTAGAATTCTTTGGCTGTATTTCCTTCAGTTCATAGGACAGTTTTTATTTTTATCCTTAATACCTCTCAGAAATCTTCTGATTCTGAAATTCATTAAAATCTGATTTCACCTGAAAGTTAACTAGATTAGCCATGACATTGTCTATCACTTCCAGAAATTAAATTGCACCTAGGCTGAAACTTGCCTCAATCATAGTTAATGTGACTTTCACTCTTTTCCCACTTCCTGAGGACTGATGTGGAAAGCAAGTATACATTAATGCCTAAATAAAAGATATCTTCTTCCTTCATTCCACTTTTAAACATCATAGTTTTACAATGTATGGATTAAACACATATTTTAATCAGACTTAAAGTAATCTCTTTAACTTTTTCCTAAATAAAATAATCACCTTCTCCAATAACAAGTTAAACTCTTTCCCTCCAAACATCCAGCTAGTGTAACCCGACAGCTCTGTGGTTTGCAGGGAGGTAGAACTTGAATGAACACTGAGTAACACTTGAATAACCAGGGAAGTTTAATGAAACTAGGTACAGATATGGAATTACTAACAATCATATTTCTCAGATCTGGCCCAATATGGCATTTGTCTTTCAACTGCCCTAATTTGAGAGGTTCTGCTATCACCACTCCTCATTAAGTCATGTGAGAAATAGTTGGTCCAAGGTTCACACTCCTATGAGTTCTCTCTTTCAGCCTCACAGTCATGAGAAATAATAATAAAGGGTATACAGGATGAGAGACACTCAATAGAAGCTTCTTTTTTTGTTTTAAATTTTCTATTTTTAGGGCCATACCCACAGCATATGGAGGTCCCCAGGCTGGGGGTTGAATCAGAGCTGTAGCTGCCAGCCAGCACCACAGCCACAGCAATGCCAGATCTGGGTGGCATCTGCAACCTACATCACAGCTCATGGCAATGCTGGATCCTTAACCCATTGAGCAAGGACAGTGATCAAACCTGCGTCCTCATGGATGATAGTCAGATTCGTTTCCACTGAGCCATAACAGGAGCTCCTAAAAGAAGCTTCTTATTTCCCACCAAGACTACCATTCATGGAAAGTGTTTCAGTCCAAGTGTATTGCCCAGCAGATAAACTGAGAGGTTTTTGTCCTTTTTGTTTCCTTGGGGGAAAAAATGGATCTTTATCACACTTCTAAATTTTAAGATCTGTGCTTCTTTGTATGCTAGATAAGTCTGTCCAAGGCCAAAAAAAAAAAATGACAAAAACAAAAACTAACTTGTTCTGTAGAAAACACTAAAATCCTTTTTCCTCCTCTCAAATTCATACCTGGACCAAACTATAAATGTTGAACCCAGAGGAAGTCTATCTGGAAAGGAATATTTAAAAGCACATCAACAGCATTCCCATTTCATCCTTCCAGTTGAACTTGACTCAAGACATTTTGAACAACATAGCTGATTATCATTTCCACACAACAGCTGCAGAAGCATTCGTCTCTCTATATTTTTCCTTTCTATATTTCATATTATTTGGTTATTTTAACATGTTTCCTATATATAGTATTACTGAGTGGAAAAAAAGATGAGAGCAAGGGGCCTCATGGTTGAAGGTGTCTTTACCTTATGTCTTACCTGATTTCATTTTTGCATATAAGTAGTTCACTAGACTGCAATTACAGTGAGCATGACATGTTCTGACCCCTCTATTAATCAGTAGCATATTATACTGCTTGAAGTTGGAAATAGTTCCATTTACAAAATCTAATACTGGATAAAAAATAATAAAGAGAAATAATTAAATCTCCTGTTATACTGACTTGGATTGGAGATATTTCCAAATTCAAAATATAATATTGGACAAAAACTAATGAAAAGAGAAATTTGAAACTCTTTCTGAATATAAAGCTAGGATCTCAGGTAAACTCTGCAAACTCCTCTGAGAACAAGTCCAGATTGATGTCACTTTTTAATCTATATAAGGCTTAGTAGTCCATTTTTTTTTTTTTTTTTTTTTTTTTTTTGCCTTTTGTCATTTTATGGCCGCGGGTTTATGGCCGCACCCGCGGCATGTGGAGGTTCCCAGGCTAGGGGTCTAATCGGAGCTGTGGCCACTGGCCTGCACCGCAGCCACAGCAACGCGGGATCCGAGCCGCATCTGCAACCTACACCACAGCTCACGGCAACGCCGGATCGTCAACCCACTGAGCAAGG
>PVHT021183696.1:6725568-6740510 GCA_004024745.2 Catagonus wagneri
GCATGTGGAGGTTCCCAGGCTAGGGGTCTAATCGGAGCTGTGGCCACTGGCCTGCACCGCAGCCACAGCAACGCGGGATCCGAGCCGCATCTGCAACCTACACCACAGCTCACGGCAACGCCGGATCGTCAACCCACTGAGCAAGGGCAGGGATCGAACCCGCAACCTCATGGTTCCTAGTCGGATTCGTTAACCACTGCGCCACGACGGGAACTCCAGTAGTCCATTTTTAAATGAGTTCAACCTTAAAAAAAAGAGAGAGAGAGAGAGAGAAAAGAAAAGGTGGGAAAGGGGGACTTAAAAACCAATTTAAACTTTTACTTAAGTTTCTCAAAGTGTTTCAAAAGAGAATTCCACTAATATGGAGCAAAAATATCTCTAAATGCTTCATTCATTTTTCTCTCAATGCCCCACATTGAACAAATTCAGCTGCCCCTATTTCCTCTGTTCCTTTTACAAAATCCCTGAAAACTCTCCTTCAAAACAGAACTCTCACTTTCGCCTTTTGACCTTTACATAAACAGGACACTATCTACATACAGTAGAGGAAGGGCTGGTGCAAGTTTAAACATTTTGTAAGACAATGCCTGCATTGCTTAACAAGCTGTCCCAAAGAAGATAACTCTACTGGCTGCTTAGACAAACTCCCATTCAACTTTTCTATTTGGATCCCCACAATCCTATGGAAATTCAAACCAAGCAATTTTAACTCACTTTACTGGCACTGACTGTCTAAGGTTTGAATTTCAGGGCTTCAAAACAAGGCTTTGGTGCCAGCTTGTCCCATGGCGGGGAGAAAAGCAAATGAAGCCACAGAGACCTGCCAGTTTTAATTTGATTTCCGGCTCAGCTACCCAACTCTGGTATGAAAATAAAACCTTAAACCCAAATCTCTCCTGTAGTAACCAACAAAAATGCCCTCTTCCACCTCCCGCCCCTAAAAAGAAGACTTCAGAGTTCTTTCAAACCAATTGGTGGATGCAATCAACTTCTCAGAAGGAGGGCTGTGAATTACTTTGTCCTTTCAGCACTAAGGAGCATGATGGGGATACATATCCCCAAATATATGTGTGGGTATAGGAACGCACAAAGAGAACTGAATTTTGGCTTGGAATATAAAACTCTAATCCTGAAAACAGAATGTGTACTTAATTGAATCTAACAGTTTTAGCAGGGCCTTTTGGGTAGAAATGCTTTCACTCCTACCCTGTGCCTCCATAATTGATTTAACATGCGTTGGGATGGGCGCTAAAAATCCTGAATCCTGAACTTAGTCTGGTTAACCAAAACAGAAATACCAACACAGGATACAACGCAATGCTGTTAAGTCCAAAATATACAGGACATAGGAAAAATTAAGGAAACACAATAAAGGATTTATCCTGCCTTTGGGGCAGGATAAAAGATGTGTGCTAATTTCCAAATAACAGGGTCTTTTCATTTTATGTGCAAATATTTTCTTAACAAAAATTCCAAGAACTAAACTAGCTTCACATTACTGTGACTTCTTATATGAAGAGTGTTTACAGGAGTAAACAAGGAAATAGCACATAATTGAAAAAGGCTGGTTATTTAGATGAACTCTGATAAGTCAATCTGAACTACTTATTAGTCATAGATGTTGATGTGGTAAATGTTCACCAGTTCCAGGACTCTGTCCTGCTGAAGAATGCCCCCACATCCTTTCAATTTCAAACACAATTTTCATAATGTTCCTCATTTAATTCCTACTAACTCCTCTCATACTCACATTTCCCCTAGAATTTGGCTTTAAGGTGATCCTTATAGTCAAAGTTTTATTTGGAGGGGACAGACAGGTAAAACAGAGTGGAGGGATAACTTTACCCACTGCAACAACAACGCCAAATCCTTAACCCACTATGTCACAAGAAAACTCCCCAGACTCCATTTTAAATCTTCAACTTTCACACAAATATATTCAAGATTGTTCCTTGTTCTATTTATCCTGTTAACTCTTCTTAATATCTTACTAATGCTAAAATATTTTTTTTTAAATCCTGGATATTCATTTTGTCCCAATATACTTCAGTATGCATCTCTAAAAGTTAAAAAAAAAATAGTGACAATAATCTCACCCTTAAAATTTTTAATAATAACTTTTTTTGCCATGCCTGCAGCATGCGGAAGTTCCTGGGCCAGGGATGGAAGCTGTGCCACAGTAGTAACAACACCAGGTTCTTAACCTGCCAAGCCATGAGGGAAATCCAATAATAAAACATTTCAAACAATTTGAAAAAATAGACACCTATATAACCACCAGCAAGACAGAATAGATATCAACATTTGGCTTTACTTGCCTGAGTTAGACTGTTTATCCTTTTTCCAAAGAAGTAAATCACTTCAAATACTGTCAAGTTCTTTCTTTTTCACTAGTTTTTCAAGTGCATGGTGTTCCTTAGCCAGGATATTAAAATTTTTGTAAACCAATCCACACCAAATTTTCATTTAATTTCTACAATAGTTTTATTTCAATTAGATCTTCAAAAATCTCTACTAGTTTTAACTTGTGTCATTGGATCACTTCTAGAAATATCTTCTAGAAATATCTTTTAGAAGAACTAGACTATTCCATCAGGCTTAGTTTTAATTTATTATACATTGCCTGAATGTTTTACGTTAAGCTTTATTTTTTACCCCATGAGTGAACACCATAATATTTCTGGTAGATGTAAAAATAGAAATGAATATAATTTATAATAGCATTAATCTACAGAGACCACCTTTTTCCATCCCCTCAATTTCAGTCTGTATATGTCTCTAGATCTGAGGTAAACAGATCTCTAGATCTCCAGTAAACAGTATATACGGAGGCCTTTTTTTGTTATATTCAACCAGTCTATATCTTTTGGTTGGAACATTTAATACATTTAAGTAATTTACAAATATGTTTGTTCTTATTGCCATTTTGTTAATTGTTTTGAATTTGTTTTTGTGGAACTTTTTTCTTCCTTTCTTCTTCTCTGCTCTTGTAATATGAAAACTATTTTTAGTGTTGTGATTGGATTCCTTTTTCTCTTTTGTGTGTATATCTATTACACATTTTTGGATTGGAATTATCATGAAGTTTTGATATAGCAATCTATATATATTCAAGATTGTTTTAAGTTACTTTTCTCTTCATTTCAAATGTATTTCCAATATCCTGCATTTGTACACTCCTCATCTCTCTATGCTATTCTTTATATATATATGTGGGGGGGGGATGATTTCCCACTTTTACTTTATATTTGCCCTTACCAGTGATGTTGTCCATTTCATAATTTCTTGTTTCTACTTGTGGCCTTTGCTTTTCCACCTAGAAAATTCCTTTAGCATTTATTATAAAGCTGGTTTGGTGTACAGAATTCTTCTAGCTTTTGCTTGTCTGATTTCTCTGTCAAATCTGAATAAGAACCTTGCTTATGGAGTTTCCATTGTGGCTCAGCTGTAACAAACCTGACTAGTATCCATGAGGAACCTGAGTATCCAGGTTCAATCCATATGCAATGCGTGCAGCCCTAAAAAGCAAAAAAAAAGCTTTCTGGGTAGAGTATTCATGGTTATATATATATATTTTTTTTTTCATCACTTTAAATACATCATGCCACTGCCTTCTGTCCTGCAGAGTTTCTGCTGAAAAATCAACTAACTTTATGGGGTTTCCTTTGTATGTGATTTGTTGCTTTTCCCTTGTTGCTTTTAATATTTTCTTTTGTTTTTAACTTTTGTCAGTTTGACTACTATGTCTCTGCATGTTCCTCCTTGGATTAATCCTATATGAGACTCTCTGTTCTTCCTGGACTTGGGTGAATGTTTCCTGTCATGTTTTAGGGAAGTTTTCAGCTATTTATCTCTTCAAGTATTTTCTCGGTCTCTTTCTCTTTCTCTTCTACTCCTGGGACCCCTATAATGTGAGTGTTCATGTGTTTAATATTGTCCCACAGGTCTCAAACTTTCCTTATTTCTTTTTATATTTTTTCTTTATTCTGTTCTACAGCAGTGATTTCCCCCACTCTGTCTTCCAGGTCATTAATCCATTCTTCTCCCTAGTTTATTCTTCTATTTACGTCTTCTAGTGAATTTTTCATTTCATTAATCCTCAACTGTTTGGTCTTTGTATTTTACAATTCTTTACTAAAAATTTCTTGTAACTTCTCACACTATGCACTCATTCTTTTTCCAGGTTCTTAGATGATCTTTATGATCACTATTCTTAGGTCTTTCTCTGGCAGATTGCCTATGTCCACTTCAGTTAGTTGTTTTTCTAAGGGGTTATCTTGTTTCTCTTTTGGGAACATGTTCCTCTGCCATCTCATTTTGTCTAAATTTCTGTTTGCAGACTCTATTCTGCAGGCTGCATGGTTGTAGTTTTCTTGCCTCTAGTGTCCTCCCCCTGATGAGTGAGGCTGGTCTAAGGTCTTGGGTAGGTTTCCTGGTGGGAGGGGCCAGTGCCTGGCCACTGATACATAGACTGGATCTTAAAACTCTGGTGGGCAGGGGCTTGTGTAGATGTGGCTATGGGCTCAGGAAGCCTTTAGGCAGCTTGTCTTCTGATGAACAGGGCTATATTCCCACTCTGATGTTTACCTGGCCTGAAACTCCAGCTCTGGAGCCTAAACACTGTTGGGTAGGGCCAAGTCTTGTTGCTGACGACCCAACTGAGATGTATGCCTCCTCTAGAGTTCATGTAAATGAACACTCCAGAAAATCTCCACCACCAGTCTCTACATCCCCAGGGAGAGCCACTGCCATACCCCACCTCCCAAGGATACCCTCCAAGTCCAGCAGGTCGATCTGTCCCAGGGCCCTATGAAGTCACTGCCACTGCCCTTGATCCTCATATGCTCAAGACCTTGAGTGTGCCCTCCAAGAGCTGAGTCTCTTCATTTCCTCCAGTCCAAAGGAGTTCATGCAATAAAGCCTTTCTGACCTTTAAAGCCAAATTTTTTTTGTTTCCTCCCTCTGATGCTGGAGCCCCCAGGCTGTGGAGTCTGATGTGGGTCCCAGAACTCTCACTTCTGTGGGAAAATTTCTGCAATATAATTATTCCTCAGTTTGCAAATCACCCACCCAGGGGGTATGGGATTTAATTAAACCACAAGTGTGCCCATCCTACCATCTTGTTGTGGTTTCTTCTTTATATCCTTGGATGTAGAATATCTTTTTTGTCAGGTTCCAGTCTTTTTTATTGATAATTGTTCAGCATGTTAGTTGTAATTTTTGAGTTCTCATGGGAGGAGATGAGCTCCATGTCCTCTACTTCCTGTAATGCTCACTGGTGGAATGCTCTCCAGTGCAATTTCTGTGCAAGAAGGGTATAAAGGACAGTCTTCTACCTCTACTTGAAGCATATCCACCAGCTATTTAAGGTACCCTCCATAGAGTGCCTCAGTGATGAAAATACTCATTGGACATTTCAAACCTTCAGATTTTCTATTGCCAATTTTGCAGCAAGAACAAAATGTGTTCTTCCCCTATAGTCTTCTTAAATCACAACTTATAATCCACATATATTTATGTCTCTCTTTATATATGTCCAATTTGGATAATGCAGACATAACTCTTCCTCTTCTTCCTCCTACCTCTCCCTCTTGGCCACCATGCTATTTCACTGTTTATTTTATGATAGGGACAGATTGTACTGAGTACTTACATCCTGAGTTAAAGGAATAGATTAGTTCAGTTAAGTCATGGACTTATAGAAAAACAAAGTATTGGGTGGGCATTAGGTATTAATAGATTAAGAAAAGAATGTGACCACTAATATGAAAAGTTTGTGCTCTAAAAATTTCAGACAATGTTCCTGATCAGTGGAAGTAAAGGGTTGTACTTGGAGAGTGAGGAAAATCTACAAACTCACATTTATTGAGCTCATTAGCACAGAAAGAAGCTGGCCTCACATCCCAGATTCCATCAAGAACTCACTCTTTCTACCACCTCAGCTAGTTTCCCAACTTAGTTACCAGAAGAAGGGAGACGCCAAAAACAGGAAGAGTCCCAGTAAGAGAGGTAGTTCTTTCTAATTGTCTAAACTTTCTCTCAATCTATACATATATCCTGCTAATTTAGATACTACATTGCAAAAAATGAATAAGATCTGCATGTGTAACACACTAAGTATTTTTTTCTTAGTACTCAGAAGTTAAGCTTAAGATACATTGTGCTGTTCCAAACCATCTAAAAACTTCTAAGGTTTGTCCTCCCTCTCCCAAGCTCTCGCTCTCAAATTATTTTATCTTCAACTAGTCATCTTTATAAAAAAGTGTTCAAGACAGATATCATCAGTTGTTACCTGATGTTACAAGTTCCTTTATTTTTAGAATTTTAAAATATACCCAACCAATAATGAGTGAATAGTTCACAGTTTTATTCTTACAATTCACAATGTCCTACCAAGGAAAAAGTACCAAAAGAGAAATAAGAAGAGGTGCTTTGATAAGGAGTGTCCCACTAAGCAGTATTTTCTTCTCTGGCCTTCAGACTTATCTATAAAATGAAAGGATTGCCACATGATCTATAAGTTACTTTTTATTTTTGTTTGATATGGGAGTTGCATTTATACTTTATGAAAAAATCTTTTTTTTTTTTTTGGTTTTTAGTGCTGCCCCCAAACATACAGAGGTTCCAAGGCTACGGGTTGAACCGGAGCTGTAGACACTGGCCTATACCACAGCCACAGCAAAGCAGGATCCAAGCTTCATCTGTGATCTACACCACAACTCATGGCAATGCTGGATCTTTAACCCTCTGGGCGAGGCCAGGGATCAAGCCTGTGTCCTCACGGATGCTAGTCAGATTATTTCTGCTGAGCCACCATGGGAACTCCCATGATAAAATCTTAATGCATCTTTATATATGTATAACAAAAATTATAAATCACAGTTTAAAGTGTCATCTTTCCATCTGCCACAACATAGATGGACCTTGTTGACATTATATACAGTGAAAGAAGTCCGACAGAGTAAGTCAAATATTAGATATCACATGTGGAATCTAAACAAACAAGTATAAACAAAACAAAACCAAAACAACAACCTCATATATTCAGGAAACAGACCAGTGTTTGACAGGGTACGGGGTGCAATTGGGGTGAAGGGGACAAAATAAGAACCTCCAGTAATAATTAAGTCATGAGAATTTAATGTACAGCATGGTGGCTATAGTTAATAATACTGTGTTCTGTGTTTGAAAGTGGCTGAGAGTAAATCTTTAAAGCTATCACACGCAAATTGGAAATTGGACATCCAAATTGGAAATTGTCTATTTGTAAATTTTATAATAGTGTACATAGAAAACTCTGTGAATGCCACCAAAAAACTGTTAGCACTAATATACAAATTCAGGAAATTTGCAGGATACAAAGTCATTATACCAAAATCAGTTGTGTTTCCATACACTAACACTGAAGCATGTGAAGTAGAAATTAAGAAAACAATTCTATTTATAATTGCATCAAAAATAATAAAATACTTAGGGATAAATTTAACCAAGGAAGTGAAAAAATCTATAAACTAAAAACTGTAATACTGAAAAACAGTAATTGAAGGGAAGAAGGATAAATTAGGAGTTTGGGATTAAAATATACCCACTTCCATATATAAAATAGATAACCAACAAGGACTTACTGTATAGCAGATACACAGTATCTTATAATATCCTATATGGAATAGAATATTTTAAAAAACTGGAGTAGGAATTCCCATCATGGCTCGGTGGAAACAAATCTGACTAGCATCCATGATGATGCAGTTTTGATCCCTGGCCTCGCTCAGTGGGTTAGGGATCCAGCATTGCTGAGATCTGTGGTGTATGTCACAAACATGGTTCAGATTTGGCAATGCTTTGGTTGTGGTGTAAGGCCAGCAGCTATAGCTCTGATTTGACCCCTAGCCTGGGAACTTCCATCTGTCACAGGCGTGGCCCTAAAAATACAAAAAAAAAAGAAAAAAAGAAAAAAAACTGGAGTAAAATATATATATATACATATATATATAAAACTGAATCACTTTGTTGTACACCTGAAACCAACACAACATTATAAATCAACTGTATTTCTATAAAATTTTTTAAAAAAGAAATTGAATATAAAAATAAATGGAAAGATATTTCTTACCTATGGATTGGGAGAATTAATATTGTTAAAATGCCTATACTACCCAAAGTCATCTATAGATTAAATACTATTGCTTCAAATCTTCCAATGGAATTTTTTCACAGAAATAGAAAAAGAATCCTAACATTTTTGTGTAACCCCAAACAAAAGACCCCAAATTGCCAAAACAATATTAAGAAGAATAAAACTAGAATATTGTACTTCCTGACTGCAAACTACATGATGAAGCTAGAATAACCAAAATCATGTGGCATAAAAGTTTACATACAGACCAGTGGAACCGAACAGGGATCCCAGAAATAAACTTCCACATATAAGGTCAACTAATATTTGAATGCTGAATGGGAAAATTCTTCTCAATAAATTGTGTTGGGAAAATCAGATAATACATGCAAAAAACTAAAATGGATCCCTAACTCACACCATACACAAAAATTAACTCAAAATGACTTGAATGTAAGACCTGAAACTATAGAAATCTTACAGGAAACCATATGCTGTAAGTTCCATCACATTGATCTTTGCAATGATTTTTTTGGTTCTGAAACCAAAATCAAAAGCAACGAAAGCAAGAATACACAAGTGGGACTGTATTAGACTAAAAAGCTTCTGGAAACCATTAACAAAATGAAAAGGCAATTTACTGAATGGGAGGAAACATTTGCAAATCACATAACTGACATATCTGATAAGGAATTAATATACAAAATGTATAACGCATACAATAGCAAAAAAAATGTAATTTTTTAAAAGGTAGAGGAACTAAATAAACATAGATTCCAAAGTAGCCATACAAATGGCCAACAGGTACATGAAAAGATGCTCAACATCACTACTTGTAAAGGAAATGCCTATCAAAACTATGGTGAGATATCACCTTATACTTGTTAATGTCTATTATCAAAAAGACAAGAGATAAGTATTAATTAGGTCTTGGAGAAAAAGAAACACTTGTGTATTGTTGGTAGGAATGTGAGTTGGTACAGCCACTTTGGAAAACAATGTATGAGGCTCCTCAAAATATTCAAAATGGAATTACCGTGTTATCCAGCAATACCACTTCTGGGTATATATCCAAAGGAAATGAAAACAATGTATCAGAGGGATATATGCACACTCAAATCCATTGCATCATTATTTTTAATATCCAAGATATGAAATCAACCTAAGTATAAAGACTATAGGATAAAGAGGATGTGATATGCAATATTGTATGCATCCTGTTCATCTGTGAGAAAGAAGGAAACGCTGACATTTGCAACAGTAGTAAAATACGTTAAAGACAAATAAATTAGAGAAATATTCTTATATGTGGAATCTATAAATGCTAAGCTCATAAATACAGATCTATAATGGTGTTTGCCAGGGTCTAGGAGTTGGGAGAAATGGGGAGATGATGAACTAGCACCACAAACTTTGAGTTATAAAATGCATAATCTGGGGATCTAATGTACAGCTTGATGCTTATAGATAGTAATTCTGTAATATACACATGAAAGTTGCTAAGAGAATAAATCTGAATATTGTTGCCATAAAAAATGATATTTATGTGATGTGACAGATGTATTAGTTAATGCTATGGTGGCCATCACTTTACAATATATGTTATCAAATTAAGATTTTTGTATACCTTAAAGTTACTCAAAGTTATAAGTCAATTATATGTCAATAAAGCTGAGGGGGGAGAAATAGAATCTTAACCTGAATATTACCATAGCCTTCAACTTGCACATACCTGCAAAAATTTCCTTGGGAGAGGGAGCATAGCTGTTATTATATTCTCAAAGAAATGTATAGTCCCATAAAAATTAGAAACAATTACAATCACATTTAGGAAAAATATGTGGATATAAAAGTAAAAAAAAATTCTATATCGGTTACTCAAGATTCTGTAGACCAGGCCCATGAAAATAACCCTTAACCAAATTTTAAAAATAAATGTCTCCAAAGAGAGTTTGGAGAAATCATAGATGTCTCAAACAAAATTTAGATGGAATAAAATTAAAGAAGTTCAGATTCTGCAGACAAAACATTCAGGCTAAGTGCCCTCCCCACCACTGTGGACTTCCAGCTGTTTTTGGATACCTGTCCCAAGCCTTCACATAATTTTTTCCGATGGAATGATTCCACAAGGAAAAAATTAGAAATGTATTTATTGTTTTCCTTGGAAGATTATTTTTACATACAACAAAACTGAACCACTTTTAAGAGCAGCATGTACTACAAGCAAAAAGCTCAGACTTCAAGACTGTTTAGGAACACCCCCCTTTTTAATGAAATTTAAATTCTTCTCAAATGAAAATACATTTCTTTCTTGTGGTAGGCTGCTAGTCAGCCAACCTCTAGAAAAGTTTGGAAAGTTCAGAAAATTCCTACCCTGAAGCTGAATGTATGCTATATATAAACCTAGGCACCATAGACAACTAAAGAAAATGAGTTACTAATCCTTTGGAGAGGCAGTTTATATGAGATTCCACCAAAGAATTTTTAGGAAACTTTCTATTTCTATGCTCAAGAGAGGAGTATATAAATTATATTTTTACTTTTAAATAAAATTTAAAGACAATTTTAGGAGTTCCAGTCATGGCTCAGTGGTTAATGAATCCGACTAGTATCCATCAGAACGTGGGTTCAATCCCTGGCCTTGCACAGTGAGTTAAGGATCCGGCATTGTCATAAGCAGTGGTGTAGGTACCAGACATGGCTTGGATCCCAGACTGCTGTGTCTGTGGTGTAGGCTGGCAGCTACAGCTCTGATTAGACCCTTAACCTGGAAACCTCCATATGCCACAAGTACCCTAAAAAGACAAAAAAAATTTAAAGATATTTTTAGAGTTAGTTATTTGATAGACCCATACATTTATAAGATCCTGTTTCCTCAAGAGATTTTTTATATTGTCCTGTAAAACAGGGCATTTTTAGTCAGTTGCATGGAACTCTAAGATTTAATTTAAATTTTTCTATTTTAAGAAATCCTTTCCACTTTCCTATATAACACATTCTTGAAAAAGTTTGAAAGTTAAACATCTGAACTTTGATCCCTAGACATACAGTATCATTCTGGCTCAATTTCCTCTCCGGTCTTACCACCCTTAGTACTATCAGTCAGCTTAAATCTGCCAATTGCATTATAAATTAATAGCTCTTTGCAATCTTAATGTATATTTTCCTAATTACTTATGAACAGTATGATCTTGTTTTAATGTGTATGGGCCATTTGTATTTGTTCTTTTGTGAAATATCTTTTCAATCCTTTATTCTGTTTTGTTTTTTACTATTTTATGAGTTTTTGTATATTTCATACAATATACAAAATGTCACACATGTCACACAATTCCAAGAAAGCCATTCTCTAATCCAGAGGCTGCCATTTACTTAAAATAGAATGTGATTGTCCACCTTGAAGTTGTGCAATGTCACCACCCTTATTCTGTATACTAATACTTTTTACATTTTTATAAAGATTTTTATTTTTCCACTGCAGCTGGTTTACAGTGTTCTGTCAATTTTCTACTGTACAGCAAGGTGATCCAGTCACACATACACATATACATTATTTTTTCTCACATTATCATGCTCTGTCATAAGTGACTAGATATAATTCCTAGTGCTATACAGCAGGATCTCATTGCCTATCCTTTCCAAAGGCAATAGTTTGAATCTATTAACCCTAAATTCCCTATCCATCTCACTCCCTCCCCCTCCCCTTTCCCCTCCCCCTTGGCAACCACAATTCTGTTCTCCATGTCCATGATTTTCTTTTCTGTGGAAAAGTTCATTTGTGCCATATATTAGATTCAAGATATTTAAGTGATATATAGTATTTGTCTTTCTCTTTCTGACTTACTTCCATATCACTGCAAAATGGCATTATTTTGCTCTTTTTTATGGCTCAGTAGTATTCTATTGTTTATATATACACACCACATCTTAATCCAATCATCTGTTGGTGGACATTTCGGTTGTTTGCATGTCTTGGCTATTGTGAAGAGTGCTGCAATGAACATGCGGGTGCATGTGTCTTTTTCAAGGAAAATTTTGCTCAGGTATATGCCCAAGAGTGGGATTGATGTGTCATATGTTAGTTTTACATATAGTTTTCTAAGTTACCTCCATACTGTTTTCCATAGTTGTGGCACCAGCATACATTCCCACCAACAGTGCAGGAGGGTTCCCTTTTCCACATCCTCTACAGCATTTGTTATTTATGAACTTATTAATGATGGCCATTCTGACTGGTATGAGGTGGTACCTCATAGTAGTTTTGATTTGCATTCCTCTAATAATCAGTGATGTTGAGCATTTTTTCATGTGCTTGTTGGCCATCTGTATATCTTCTTTGGAGAAATATCTGTTCAGCTCTTTTGCCCATTTCTCAATTGGGTTGTTGGCTTTTTTGCTGTTGAGTTGTAGAAGTTGTTTGTGTATTTTAGAGATTAAGCCCTTGTCAGTTGCATCATTTGAAACTATTTTCTCCCATTCTGTAAGTTGTATTTTGGTTTTTTTTATGGTTTCCTTTGCTGTGCAAAAGCTTGTCAGTTTGATTAGGTCCCATTGATTTATTTTTGCTTTTATTTCTATTGCTTTGGGAGACTCACCTGAGAAAACATTTGTAAGGTTGATGCCAGAGAATGTTCTGCCTATGTTCTCTTCTAGGAGTTTGATGGTGTCTTGTCTTACATTTACGTCTTTAAGCCATTTTGAGCTTATTTTTGTGCAAGGTGTGAGGGTGTGTTCAAATTTAATTGATTTACATGCAGCTGTCCAGTTTTCCTAGTAACACTTGCTGAAAAGACTCTCTTTTTCCCATTTTATATTCTTGTCTCTTTTGTCAAAGATTAATTGACCATATGTGTCTGGGTTTATTTCTGGGTTCTCTGTTCTGTTCCATTGCTATCTACATCTGTTTTGGTACCAGTACCATACTGTATTGATTACAGTGCCTTTGTAATATTGCCTGAAGTCTGGGAGTGTTATGCCTCCTACTTGGGTTTTATTCCTCAGCATTGCTTTGGCAATTCTGGGTCTTTGGTAGTTCCATATAAATTTTTGGATTGTTGGTTCTAGTTCTGTGAAGAATGTCCTGGGTAATTAGATAAGAATTGCATTGAATCTGTAGATTGCATTGGGTATTATGGCCATTTTTACAATATTAATTTTTCCAACCCAGAAGCATGGAATATCTTTCCATTTCTTTGAATCCTCTTTAATTTCCTTGATTAATATTTTATAGTTCTCAGCATATAATTTTTTCACCTCCTTGGTCAGGTTTATTCACAGGAATTTGATTTTTGAGGGGGAGTTCAATTTTAAAAGGTATTGTGTTTTTGTATTACTTTTCTAATATTTCATTGTTCATATATGGAAATGCAACTGATTTCTGAATGTTAATCTTATATCCTGCTACTTTGCTGAATTCATTGATCAATTTGAGTAGTTTTGGGGTTGAGTCCTTAGTGTTTTTTATATACAATATCATGTCATCTGCATAGAGTGACAATTTTACCTCTTCTCTTCCAATTTCGATACATTTTATTTCTTTTGTTTTTCTGATTGCTGTAGCTGGGACTTCCAATACTATGTTGAATAACAGCGGTGAGAGTGGGCATCCTTGTATGCATTTTAAATGTTGCAAACATATTCCCCAAGTTTGTGGCCCACATTTCTGCTGTACTTATAGTGCTTTCTGATGCAGAGAAGTTCTCAGTTTTAATGTTCCCTACTTTTCTTTTTTTTTTTAATGCTAAGTGGTTTTGTGCCCCATTTGAGAAAGCCTTCCCTTGACCAATGTAAAGATATTCTTTTACACTTCCTCTAAACAGTTTAAAGTGTTACAATTCTATTTAATTCCTTTAATACCCCTCATATTGAATTTTGTGCTTTGTCTGAGGTAGGATCTAATTTCATTTTTTCCATATGCAACAGTTGATCATTTTTCCAATGATATATCATGTTGTCTAGATCCTATATCAGTTTTTAATATATGCCGGTCTGTATCTGGGTTTGCTGGTCTGCTCAGGTCAAGATTTCTATCTATGCCCAATAAAACATCACCTTTATTCTAATAGCTAGTAATAAATATTAATAATTTGGCGGCATAAATCTCCTCACCTTATCCTAATTCTGGAATGGTTTGGCTTTCTTGAGCATCCACTCTTTCTTATATATTTTATTTTATTTTATTTTATTTTATTTATTTTTTTAACATTTAAGCCTCAGCTTTTATTTTTTTTCTTATTAACAATGAATTTTATTTCAGTTATAGGTGTACAAAGATCATAAGTCAATTCGATAGATTTTGTGTCCCAAACCCACAGTGCATCCCCCCACCTCCCAGATTGTCTTATTTGAAAAACCAAGGTTTTCCAAAATCTGTGAGTCATTATCTGTTCTTCAAAGTAGTTCATTGTGTCTCTTTAGTTTCCACATGTATTCGGTAGCATTGGGTGTTGCTGTCTAATTGTCTGACTCGTTTCACTTTGTATGATAATTTCTAGGTTCATCCATGTTGCTATAAATGTTGTTACTCTGTTCCTTTTAATGGCTGAGTAATATTCCATTGTGTGTATGTACCATATCTTCCCTATCCACTCCTCTGTTGATGTGTATTAGGTTGTTTCCATGACCTGGCTTCTTCCCTCTCTGGCTGCTTTAGATGTAAAGTTAGGTTGTTCATTTGAGCTTTTTCTTGTGTCCTGATGTAGGCTTGTATTGCTATATATTTTCCTCTTAGAACTGCTTTTGCTGCATCCCAGAGGTTTTGGAGTGTCGTGTCTTTGTTGTCATTTGCTTCTAGGTATTTTTTAATTTCCTCTTTGATTTCTTCAGT
>PVHT021183696.1:6740610-6799586 GCA_004024745.2 Catagonus wagneri
ACCCTGAAGTTTTGATATATGAGTCTATATACAAATGAGATTGTTTTAAGTTGTTGGTTTCTTAATTGCATGTGTGTCTCCAGTGACCTGCATTTGTGCTCTCTTCTCACGGTTTCTGATTTTGGTAGCATAGTTGTGCATGGATGATTTGGTATCTTTACTGTATATATGCCTTTACTGGTGAGCCTTGCATTTATGGTCTTTTCTTTTCTGACTAGAGAAGTTCCTTTAAGATTTGTTGTAAAGCTGGTTTAGTGTTGCAGAAATCTCTTAGCTTTTGCTTATCTGTAAAGGTTTTGATCTCTCCTTCAAATCTGAATGAGAGCCTTGCAGGGGAAAGCAATCTTGGTTGGAAGTTTTTCCTTTTCATCACATTAAGTATATCATGCCACTCCCTTCTGGCCTGTAGGGTTTCAGCTGAAAAATCTGCTGATAACCTTATTGGGGTTCCCTTGTATGTCATTTGTTTCTTTTCCCTAGCTGCTTTCAAAATTTTCTCTTTGTCTTTAATGTTGGTCATTTTGATTAATATGTGTCTTGGGGTGTGCCTCCTTGCTTTTATTTTATCTGGTACTCGTTGCGCTTCCTGAATTTGACTGAGTGGTTCCTTTCCCATATTAGGGAAGTTTTTGGCTATTATCTCTTCAAACAGTTTTTCTGTCCCCTTCTCTCTCTCTTCTCCCTCTGGCACCCCTATAAGACAGATATTGGTGCATTTAACATTATCCCAGAGTTCTTTGAGACTTAGCTCATTTCCTTTCAATCTTTATCTCTTTTCTTTTACGCATTGGTGATTTCCACTAATCTGTCCTCCACCTCACAGATTTGTTCTTCTGCCTCCTGTATTCTACTGTTGGCTGCTTCTAAGAAATTTTTAATTTCAGTTATTGTATTTTGCATCTCTTCTTGTTTAAATTTTACAGCTTGTATTTCTCTGCTCAGTGTTTCCTGTAAATGATCAATCTTTGCCTCCAGTTTATTTCCAATGCCTTGCATCATCTTCAGCATCAACAGTCTAAAGTCTCTATCTGAGAGGCTGATAATCTTCTCATCACTGAACTGTTTTTCTGGGCTTTTCTCTTTCTCCCTTATCTGTGTTATAGTTTTCTGTCTTTTCATTTTTATAGGTTTTTGGTGTGGTGACCTTTTTGCCAATAATATAGTTGTAGCCTCTCTTAGTTCTGGCCTTTGCCTCCCCTGTGGCTAAAGTTGGTATGTGTGGGGCTTGCTGTAGGCTCCCTGATGGGAGGGACTGATGCCTGCCCACTGATAGGTGGGGTTGATTCCTATCACTCTGATGGGTGGGGCTTTGCCTCTGGATGAGATTAGAGGCTGGCTGTGTGCCTGAGGGGTCTTTAGGCAGCCTGTTTACTGATGGGTGGGGCTGTGATCCCACCTGGATTATTGTTTGGCCTGGGGCTTCTCAGGGCTGATGGGAGGGACCAGATTTTCCCAGAAATGGCCCCCTCCAGAGAAATGCAGGCTGATGAATGCTCCCGAGAGCTTCGCCTCCAATGCCCTTCCCCCACAAGAAGCCACAGTCACCCCTGTTATCCCAGGAGATCCTCCAAGAATTGCAGTCAGGTTCCACCCAGATTCCTATGGAGACTGCTTTGCCCTGGGACCCAGTGCAAGTGAAAGTCTGTGTGTGCCTTTCAAGGATGGGGCCTCTGTTTCCCCCAGTCCTGTGGAGCTCCTGCACACAAGCCCTGCTGGCCTTCAATGCCAGATGCTCCGAGGGCCCTTTCTCCTTGTGCCTGATCCCCAGCCGTGGGCTTCTGACATGGGGCTCAGAACTCTCAGTCCTGTAGGTGAGTCTCTGTGATGCAGTTACTTTCCAGTCTGTGGGGCTTCCCACCCAGGAGGTATGGGGTTGCTTCTATTGCATAATCGCCCCTCCTACCTCTTGATGTGGTCTCCTCTTTGTCTTCTGGAGTAGAATATCTTTTTTGGAAGTTTACAGTCCATTTGGTTGAAGGTTGCTCAGCATTTGGTTGTAGTTTTGCTGTTTTTTGGGAGAGAAGTTGAGCTCCAGTCCTTCTATTCTGCCATCTTCTCTTATATATTTTAGAATGAACTAATTGTTGAGCTTTTGAGTAGAAATGCATGGGAACTAGAGACCAGTTCAGGAAGTACTGGTATCTTTATTTTGAAGTATTTCCTAAAAATTCTTGAAATATTTTGTTAGATTTATTACTAAATATCTTTTTTGTTGCTATTATATTTTCTATTTTTAGAATATTTTCAGTTTGTTCTGCAGCATATAAATTCACTTCATTTTGTATATTTCTCTATGTCCAGTTACTCTGTTAAACTCTACTTTTGAATGTAACAATTTGTTGACTCTGTGGTGTATTCTATTAGCTATGACCTAAGTTGCAAATAATAATAATTTTATTTCCTCTTTTCCAATTATTGTATTTTTAACCCAATTCTCCTCTTTGTTTCCTTGTCTTATTACACTAGGATCAACTGCACAATGTTAAATTAAAGTGGTGAGAATGAGCACTTTTGTCTAGTTAAGTCTTTTTACTTTACTTCAATAAGAAATTAATCTGTTAATATATAATGAAATAGACATATTAAATTAAAAACCCACATCTTGGATGACAAGTAGTAGTCAGGAAAAGTATAGCGGTCTGAAGTCATTTGGCAAAGATGAAAGTGACTTTTATACTAGTAGCTTCAAGAACCTTGCAGCTCTGAAAACAAAGAAAATTCTAGTTTGCCAATCCATTTCTCAGTATCATTTTGTCTTTTGGTATAGTTTTAGCTTAGTTATTATAGTCTTCAGCCCTGTTTGGTTCTTTATATTTCTTAACTCTTTGTTTTTTTTTTTTTGTCTTTTTGCCTTTTTATCTAGGGCCGCACCCGCGGCATATGGAGGTTCCCAGGCTAGGGGTCTAATAGGAGCTGTAGATGCCAGCCTTCGCCACAGCCACAGCAACGTGGGATCCGAGTCGCGTCTGAAACCTACACCACAGCTAACAGCAACGCCGGATCATTAACCCACTGAGCAAGGCCAGGGATCAAACCTGCAACCTCATGGTTCTTAGTCGGATTCGTTAACCACTGAGCCACGAAGGGAACTCCCCTTAACTCTTTGTTAAACTTCTCCCTATACTAATCCAGTCTTCTCCCAAATTCTTTGAGCATATTTAGGATCATTACCTTTAACCCTGGTGGGTTGCTTATCTCTGCTTGGTTTAGTTCTTTTATGGTTTTATCTTGTTCCTTAATTTGGAACGTATTCCTCTCTGGCCTTATTTTGCCTAAATCTGTGTTTTCATTTCTATGTATTAGGTAGGTCAGTTATGCTTCCTCATCTTGGAGAAGTTAACTTATGTAGGAGTCATACTGTGGGGTCTAGCAGCACATTTCCCTGTGGTCATCAGAGCCATATGTTCTAGGGGTACACCCATGTGGACCACATGGGCCATTCTGTTGTGGTGGCTGTGACTACCACAGTCATTCTGGTGGGCAAGCTGGCCCTGGGCCTTGTTAGCTGACAGACCCTGCCTCATGCAGAGGCTGCTGGCCTACTCATGGGCAGGACTGGGTCCTGGCACAGCTGGCTGTGTGGCCTGGTGTGTCCTGGGGCTTGTCCCAGCTCCTGGTGGGTGGTGTCAGGTCCCAAAATGGTTGGTGATGAATTTTTTTTCCTCTCAATATATTTTATTAAGATTCAGTTGACATGTAACATTGTGTTAATTTTAGATGTACAGCAGTATGACTTGATTGGTGATGAATTTTTTAATCTGAAACCACAAGCAAAAGTAACGAAAGTAAAATAAGCAAGTGGGACTACATCAAACTAAAAAGCTTCTGTACAACAAAGGAAACTATCAATGAAACAAAAAAGTAGCATATTGAGTGGGAAAAAATTTTCACATTATGTATCTGATAGAATCTATACAACTCAATAGCAAAAAAAAAAAAATAACCAAGCAATTTGTGCAGAATCCTAAGTAAACGTTTTTCCAAAGAAGACATACAGATGGCCAACATGTACATGAAAAGATGCTCAACCATCACTAATCATCAGAGAAATGCAAATCAAAACCACAATGAGTTATCTCCATAACTGTCCAAATGGCTTTCATCAAAAAAGATAAGAAATAAGAATTGTTGGTGATGTGAGTTCCCACCGTGGCCCAGTAGTAAAGAACCTGACTAGTATGCATAAGAATTCAGGTTCAATCCCTGGCCCAGCTCCGTGGGTTAATGATCTGGCATTGCTGTGAGCTGCAGTGTAAGCCACAGATGTGGCTCAAAACTGGCATAGCTGTGCCTGTGGCATAGGCCGGCAGCTGCAGCTCTGATTTAGCCCCTAGCCTGGGAACTTCCATATGCCATGGGTGTGGCCCTTTTTAGGGCCAAAAAAAAAAAGGTGTTGGTGAGAATAGTATGGAAAAGGGAGCCCTCATGCACTCTTAGAGGAAATGGAAGTTGGTGCAGGCACCATAGAAAATAGCACGAAGTTTCCTCAAAAACTTAGGAATACTTCTTCTGGATATTTATTCAAAGAAAACAAAAACACTAATTTGGAATGATATATATATATATACCCTTTTGTTTGTTGCAGCATTATTTACAGTATTTAAGATATAGGAACAACCGAAGTGTCCATTGATAGATAAAGATGTGTTTTATATGCGATAGAATATTATTCAACCTTAAAAAAATGAGAGTTTGCCATTTGGCACAAAATGGATAGATGTTGAGGACTTTATACTAAGTGAAATAAGTCAGACAGATAAAACATATAACGTATGATCCCTTTTATGTGTGGAATCAGAAAAAAAAGTAAAAGATTATTGATATAGAGAACAGATTGGTGGTTGCCAGGGGTGGGGATGAGAGAAATGGGTGAACTGTTTCATTTTGTTTTGTGTCAGTTTAAATAAATTGAATAAAAACTTCTTAATCTTTTTTACATTTCTTGTTTTATAAATTTTATTGGAATATAAGTTATTTTTACAGTGTTGTGTTAGTTTCAGCTGTACAGCAAAGTGAATCAGCCATACATATACATATATATCCATTCTTATTCAGATTCTTTCCCCATATAGGCTATCACAGAGCACTGAACAGTTTTCCCTGAGCTATATAGTAGGTCCTTGTTACTGGTTGATTTTGTATTTTGTATATAGTAGTGTGTATATGCCAATCCCAATTTCCCAACCCACCCCTCCCCCAGTTTCCCCTTTGGTAACTGTAAACTGTTTAAATTTTAAATCTTTATCTCTAATTTTTGATATATAGAAAGTCATCCATCATTTCTATGAAGTTCACTCAAGAACACTTCCTTGCACCATTTGGGTTTTTCTGGAAGTCTTCCTCTAATTCAGTGAAAATCTGTCATTTCTCCTCTCCTTCTAGCTCCTTGAAATTTTTGCTGTGTCATTGACTGTATTTGTTTAATACATGAGTAGATGAATTATCATGTCTTCTTTTAAATTTGCCTTAGTTCCCAACCCAAGTATTTTTCTTTCTTTTAAACTACCATGAGATTTACTTTAATTTCTCTTATTGTTATTTAACATACTTTCCTTTCTATTGCAGTTAAAGGTGGACATGTCTCATCCTTCACACTAGAACATCATCTGCTGTGTGGGGGATTATGTTTCACTCATCTTTGTCTTAATCTACTGTGTGGAGGGATTGTATTTCACTCATCTTTGTCTACATAGAGCATATAGCTTTCCATGTAGTTTGTCCTAAAATGCAATTCTTAGAGTCATTTGTAGATGTTTAAAAAAATATGAAAGACAAAGAGATGAAGGTTGTATAGATGACTGGTAAGGACTTAGTAGAAATATGAGTGTCTTCCCTTCTTGGTACGATTTTAAGGTGAGCTATATCCTGAAATTTTTAGAAAGCACAAATCTTTATGACAGTATTCTCACTCAAAGTAATATTCAGAACAATAGTTTGAGTTCAATTATATAGACTTTTTAACTCGTCTGATCTTTTTCAGTGGAAATCAATAGCTGAGAAAAGTGAACAGAAAAGATGTAAGCAAAAGTGAGTGATGCATCATGTACACTATGTAGTCAGTCATTGCTTTATTTTTGTAGTACATAAATAATTATCTTATTCTATTGAGTAAAGATATGAATTCACAAGATAAAACTTAGCATGTTGCTGTTCATTATGTGAAGGATATTAAGTCCAAATGCTATGTGGAGAAATTTTTTAAAATGAGTAACAATAATTCCTCATTTCAAGACTTTCATATTTATCTTCATTACATGTGTTGTTTTAGTGGTGTATGTTTAGACTTTCTTTAAAGACATACTTTTCTTCTCCAGGTACTGAACAATATTCCATTACTGTTTTGGATTTTGCCAGTCCTTAATGATACAATAACATGGAAAATTCTTGACATGTTCCTTGTTAATTAAATTAACGTTTATAAACAACTAGTTAATTTCTAGATCATATCAATGAAAGCATTATCTTATAAGTAAGTTCAAAGAATGGAAAAAAGAAAGCTTGGTACTCTTGGAAAATATTTTTTATATATGAGAATATTATTAAGCATAATATTCATTATGCTTTCAACATGCTTTTTTAAAATGGGTGTTATTTCTGTTGGGCAATGGAGCAACTACATTGTTGATTAAATATATTTTAAAACACTTAGAATACATGTTGAGCTTAAGTATCTGATCCTGGTAAACTGAGACTTTTAAGTTTTAAGCAAGAAACTGTGTCTATTCATATCTCTAGAGTTGATCTGATTGATAAGAGTGCCATGGCGTATAAATGCATGGCAAATACCAGATGTGAGGGTGTAAGAACTGGGAAAAATACTCAAGTAAAGAGTTTTCCATAAGAGGGGAGAAAATGACTAATTTTACCAAGGTCAAAGGCCACGTAGCTCTTCTATGTGTTCTCTGCTTTCTCCAACTGAAATCAGACAAGGAGAGTGTTTTAAAAACTGAAAAGCCAAATGGATGCCTTTTCTATGAAAGTGCTATGTAGTTGCTAGAATTAAAGCCTGAATAAAAGATTTCAGGAGTTTTGAGTCCTATTGAATCTGTCAAAATTTAAAAAGCATCTGAGATTGGTCCAGAATTCACTTTGAGTAAAATATTTAGAATGATCTAATTCTTCAGAGGAATGAGAAAAAACAAAACAATTGTTTTAAGCAAGGTTTAACAATAATTCAGAGTTAGTGAATACAGAATCAAAATGTGTCTAGGGGATTCCAGTTGTGGCCCTGCAGGTTAATAACCCAACTAGTATTTGTGAGGACACAGGATTGATCCCTGGCCTCACTCAGTGGGTTAAGGACCCTGCATTGCCACAAGCTGCAGCAAAAATCAAAGATGTGGTTCAAATCTGGCATTGCTGTGGCTGTGGTATATGTTGGCAGCTGCAGCTCCAATTTAACCCCTAGCCCAGGAACTTCTATATGCCACAGGTATGACCCTAAAAAGAAAAACAAAAAATGTGTCTAGGTTTTTCTTTTAAACTTACTTAACCCCCCACTCTAAACGTTTATTTAACTTATTTTTGTGTATATACACTTGCTCAATTTAAGACAAGTGCTATTCTCAGAAGAGTTCAGAAGACAAATGATAGATCACTTTATTAACCACAACTATTGGAAAACAAGGTGGTTCCACCAGAAGCCCACCTAGATACAATGTATTTAATAGCATGTGCCTAGAAGAAAAGAATCAGACTGCTGCTCTAACAAAGTCCAAACCTTTCAGGAATTAGCACATATCACAGGGAGTAACAGTTAGCAATAATTAGATTAAGCTACCCTTTAACTTCCCAAATATAGAAAAGGATAGTGATTTCTGAAGTCACATGGAAGGAAGAGTGGATGTATCCCAGTTAGTCTCTCAAACCATTGCTCTCTATCCTTAGGTCATGGACTTATGAAGTGGTTCTTAACCCTGGTTTTATACTGTCATTGCCTGGGGAAGTTTTAAAAATACTATCACTACCTGCATCCTGCTTTCACAAATCTTAATTTAATTGGTCTTTGTTGGGCCCCAGTCACCAATATATTTTAACATTCAGTACCTCCAAGTAATTCTAATGTACAGCCAGGGTTACAAAATCCTGGATGAGTGGCAGCTTCCTTATTGTAAAGACAATTGAAGAGAAAGAAGTTCTGGGCCTTAAACTTGAGCCCTGAGATCTCTGAAATTTGAGGGGAAACACAGAAGAATGAAAAACTGTATTTTCAAAACATTAAATTGTTCTCTCATTGCAAATAGGACTTGAACTCACCTTTGGAGTAGATCTTCATTCACTCTAGGAAAACCATATCAAAGGGTCTCATATAAAGGTAGACCAAAGCCTCCCTGCTGAAATGTGTGGACACCAATATTTTAAAAACTCTTTGTGAGTGTGTTGCAACTGGAGTTAAATAGGATGCTTGGTGGAGGGAATGTCAGGTTGTGAAGGGAGAAGGAATGAATGAGGAGGTGGAAGAATAAATTTATCATTCTCTGTCTTCTTGTTTACAGTAATGAAGCCCAAAAGCCGAAACATACACAGGAAATTCTGTGAAACTCTGGGCCCTATGGAGAAGTAGCGATGAAGCGGGTGCAGCTGACTCTCCCAGCCTCTCAGTGGAACCTAACTTGGCACTCAGGGCAGCAGCCATGGAACTGTCCCATAGCTGTGAATAGCACCATTTACATCCCCATAGGAGTGCTGATTTGGGGCACTATCAGCCAAATTAGTCATGAGTCTCCCCTAAGGATCTTTGTAGAAAACTGGCATGGGCTAGTGAGAAACAAAGGAAAAAAAAAATGCCACTGTTAACTGTAGTTGACATATGGTTTGGTGAAAGATCACCTTTGAGGACCCCCAGAAATAACTGGGATATACTTGGGGTGGTTATGAAGTTCTATTAGATGAGTAGGCCTTAAAATTTAATGTGACCTCTATTTTAGACAGATAGGAAATACAGAACATACAGGTTCTATAAAGAAAACACAAGAAAAGACAATCAACAAGAAGCTTATCTCAGTGATTTAAAAGCTTCTTACTACTATAACTAACATCATAAAGGGCAGTGCATAGTTCTACAGGTGATCTAAGCAACTAAAGGACTGAACTGGCTTCTCCCATTGACTAAATAACTATCTTCTCTTACTTAACCACCTGACCTATTTCACTCCTCAAACTGCCCACTCAATTGAAAAGAAGCTTTTCAGGTGGAGGATGAGTACTCTGACCAGAAATAGGTACTAATTTCACTTCACCACCCTGACAGAAATGCCAAAGAAGTGATCATGATCTTTGGGTACAAAAAAAAGAGAAAAGTATAGGCATTTCCCCATCCCTCAAAGATCTCATAGTCTAGATATAGAGAACATAACGTTAAAGTGACTTGTATAGTGAGTTGAATTATAATAAGGCATTTTTCCAGGTTCTCTATGACTAACTTGTGCAGTGTAGTTTTGGGGACATAAACCTTAAAATTTGTGGCTCAGGAAAGATGAATACAGTATATAAAAATGGGATCAGCTGATATCAATGGTTATGTTATTGATAAGATTATGAGAAAAGTAGGTTCACTATCGTAACAGGATATCTTTTTATTGAAGTATAGCTGATTTACTAGAATGTTAATTTCTGCCATACAGCAAAACTATTCAGAGATATATAGATATATAGATATATAGATATATATATCTTTTTATATTCTTTTCCATTATGTTTTTTTAAATACAGGTTTTATTATTTTTCAGCTATGACCAAGAGATCAGGAGATGACTGCCAAAAAATAGTTGTTCCTCATAGATCTCAAGGGAAGTAGGCAATGCCACACCATAAGAAGCCACATAGGGAAACACCACGATCAGCCAGGAGTCATAGGATGAGGGGAAAACATGACCAAGAGCCTCTTGTGGTTTCTGCAGGCAGACAGGGTAAGAAGGCTTAGAATTGGCTAGTTTGGATAATTTCATCAGGCTCTAGGGCATAGGAGCTTCCCTACTAATCTGGTACCTGGTCTTGGGGTGATCAGGGCACATTGATAGTGGCCAAGGAGTGTGAGGGCCCCGTAAAGGAGGAGGTTGAGCTTTTGGGGTCTGGATTGGTTGGTTTGCACATGAAATGCATGCTGGAAGACTTGTTCTCTCTAGGAATTAGTTAACCTTGGGAGGAGCAGTCCTTCAGGGTCAGCAAGACCCTAAGGTGTCAATGCACGTGAAAATAAAAGAAATGATTAATACATTGTTGTTACACATTGGTAACAATTCCTTAACTAGTCATAGGGTTAGATGTGAATCACAACTTACCCAAAAGGGGCAACAAGACCTGGAAAACTAACTCCAAGTCTATGAACAGACAAGTTCTCAGTTTCCGGCTTGCTGAAACATTCAGGACACACCAATGTCATTTTTAAAGCTAAAAAATGAAACTTAGCTGGAATAATAGAAAGGTGACATGGAAAGACATTGAAATAACCTTCCCACCACCCTTGACATTAGTCTCACCGGTACATAGTTTAGAGCTCTGCTGCTGCCCCTAACCAGGGGGAAATGGAAAATCTGTCAATTGCCAAAGAGCAACCAAACAAAACTGGGCTGAGAAATGGATCTTCCATGATAGGTTCTAATGGAGAGGAGAATTGACAAAGATACTGTCATTTTATAAAGCAGAGTTAAAACCACATTTATTTTTTTGAGAATCCTCAAAGTGGTCAGACAAACATGCACTCATTACCACTCTTTTTTTCTTTGCTGAAACCACACTCTCTTTTCCTCACCCCTATTGCTTTCAGCTAAGGATCTGGAAATGGAACTTTGGGGAGAAGTTGTATTTCCAATTGTGACCACAGATGTAAAATCTGTTCATTGGTAATTGACAGAATACACACCTGAGGCAAATTATGGAATAATAATCACCATCTTCTGACATCCCTCACCCTCTTGTTCTTCCCCTGGACCCAATGTACTTATGGTCCTTCTTGCAGAGTCTGGCTGGGTCAGGTCCTTCCCTGGGGCCAGAGTTGTTCTGCTTCCTCGTTACTAAAGCTGAAGACTTAAGCGTGTCAACTTTTATCTATCCTAGAGTCATCTGAAAAGGACAGTGGATCCCCTGTAAGATGAGCAAATCAGTGAGTCAGGTCCTTCTCAGAACTTTTGTGCAGAGGAGAAAAAAATGAATGCACAAGCAGAATCCCACCTTGAGTCTCCATACCACATAACACGGACTCCTCTGCATCTTAACCAATGCATTAATTAAACAAATTGTTGGGTGACTTTTGGGTATACTAGACCTCTTGGAGACTTATCGAGGCTCAGAACCTAATCTTCGCTTTTAAGAATTTTCCAATTTGGTTTTAAAAACAACAAAGTTATACCCACAAAAAGTTAACTATATATGATACCAGAACAAAAAAGCCCCAAGGTAATTTTTAAGTGCCAGTTAAGAAGAGCAGACACCATTTTGGGCACAGTGGTCCGGGAAGGTGCCATGGAAGAAGCAGGATAGGAGCTAGGCTTTTAAACATGAGAAGGATTTGAAGAGGTGAAACCGGATTTGGAGACTGGGCAGAGGGGTGAGGAAGGGATGGGAAGAACAATGCATACTATAAGAACAAGAAGACCAAGCCAGGCAGAGCACAGCCCATGTGGAGCAAAAGTGTAACTGAAGATTTGCAAGCTAGGCTGTAAAACGTCCTACTTGTTCATCATGTTTCTGGAAGGGTCAGGGAGGAAGGGATTAGAGCATTCCATTACAAGGTGAGCTTTGGGGAAGATTTACTGATTATATCAAAATCTCCAGGTGTTTGCATTAGATCCCAGTGCCCACTCTGCCCCTCAGATTACTCAGAAATAATCTACCATGTGCCATGTTCCCAGCCTTCCTGTTCATTGTCCAGTGAGACAGAATCTCCAAACATCTGACTGTGACAGGTTGTCAACTCCAGAACTCTGTACCCTCTTAGATTTCTTAGATTCCTTCCAACATTATACCCCACCTCCATTTCTCTTGCTCAACAGTATCCTTGGGAGTTTTATCAGGGAAAAACTGTCTTGTATCCTCAACCTCTTCATTAACATTCCTTCTCTTTCCTTGTCTCCTATAAGACTGCTTCCCTGTGCCCCTTCCCAGTGCAAGGTGCACCATCTACATCATGCCCACCTCCCCATCCAAGGCTTGCAAGAATGCAACCGGTAGCTGGTGTCATCCTACAAAGGCCTTCTAAGACTCTTTGAAAAGTGACCCTCTTGTAAAAATAGATGAAAAGATCACATACACATACATGCATGCAAGTAAATATACCTTGTTCCTGAGCCTTATGCCTTACCAATTAGCCACACCCCTGCTACACTCATCTTTTTTGTCATGAATGCATTTGTCCAGATCCAGCTTCATTCACTGAAGATATTGGTTGAGGCTCAATACCTTCATCTCAACTCCTGCCATTATCCTCATTGACTTTAACATCTTGTCATTTTTCTGCTAAAAATTATTCCAAGTTTCTTACTACTCATGGTTCTGAGCATGGTCTACACAGACTGGTCAGATAAGTGTGTCACTCAGCTTTGGCTGAAGCCACTTTCTAAACACAATCTAGTCCCTACCAGCCTTCTTTTAGTTTCTGAAATATTCCAAGTTCATTCCTACGTCCAGTTTTTTGCATGTATTGGGCTTCTTTGTAAAACACAGAGATTCTCCCATCACCCAAAGCTTTTTACTTTCTTTCTTCCACAGCCCTAATTCCTACTCATCCTTCAGTTCTCAGTCCAAATGCTCTATCCGCAGGTAAACATTTCCACATTAAACTCATCTCCCAACCCATACAAACCACAATTGAGCAATGACTGGGAAATTTTGCCCTCATAAAACATTTGGCAATGTCTGGAGACTCTTGTGCTTCTCACCACTAGGGAGGTGATGGGATGTTGTGGGTAGAGGCCAGAGATGCTGCTAAACATCCCAGAATGCACACAATATAGCCTTGCACCACAAAGAATTATCTAGCACAAAATGTCAATAGTGCCAAATTTAAGGAACCCTGCATTAGATCAGAGTAGTCCTTTTGCATTTCTTTTGCAGTATTCATTACATTTATAGCATTAGTCATTTAATATCTGCCTTTGTTATCTATCTTATTTATCATTAAATCATAAGTACCCAGCAACTGGTACACAATGTTGACCAATGACTCTTATGGAACACACGGAGAGAAGAATTGGCAAGAAAAGAGACTGAGGAGATCAGTTGGGGAACATTCAGTAATTCAATAAGAAGGAATGTTTGGATTGGAATGCTACAGGTGGAAATAGTGAGGGTAAGAGGAAGGAAAGTCGTGTGTGTGTGTGGGTGTGTGTGTGTGTGTGTGTGTGTGTGTGTGTGTGTGTGTGTGTGTTTAGGGCCCACACCCACAGCATATGGAGATTCCTAGGCTAGGGGTCGAATCAGAGCTACAGCTGCTGGCCTATACCACAGCCACAGCAATGTGGAATCCAAGTGGATCTGTGACCTACACCACAGCTCAGAACAACACAAGATCCTTAACTCACTGAGCAAGGCCAGGGATTGAACCCGCATCCTCATGGATACTGGTCAGGTTCATTACCACTGAGCCACAACAGGAACACCTGGAAAGTCTTTTAAAAAAGAATCTAAAGAACAGATGAATGGGAGTTCCCATTGAGACGCAGCAGGAATCAATAGGAACCATGAAGTTGTGGGTTCGATCCCTGGCCTCGCTCAGTGGGTTCCGGATCTGGCATTGCTGTGAGCTGTGGTGTGGGTCACAGATGCAGCTCGGATCTGACATTGCTGTGGCTGTGGCTGGCAGTTGTAGAGTAAATTCGACCCCTAGCATGGGAACCTCTGTATGCCACGGATGTGGCCCTAAAAAGAAGAGAAAAAAAAGGGAATAGATGAATTATCAGATGTAAGTGATAACTGAAAGCAAAATAGAAAAAAAAAAACTGAGAGACTTGGGCAATCTGAAATGGAATGAACAGAAACTTCTTCCTTTTTAATTGTGTTATTTATGCTCCATTTATGTAAAAAGTTATATGAAACAGTTTAAAATTGAAGACATCTAAGATAGAACACTAAATTAAGAACAAAGGATTAATTATCAAATAATATGGGCGATCAAAAGATAGTTTTTGACAGCAAACTAAGATAAAGATTAGTGCTTCACTTTAATATAAAATATAGACCTGAGTTTTCTGAGAGCCAAGGCTCAAAACAAAACATAAACATGATTGGTCTCCATTTTTGATGAGCTCTTCACCACACTTCATCCTATTTTCTTCAGGGTTATAATTTTAAAATACTCAATATTTTTAATTTTTGTTATTTCTTTCATCAAGAAAGACAAATTTTCCAGGAACTGAACACTAATAAGATTTAATCCAAATTATATTTAGGAAACATTAAATTACAATGAATCATGTTTTCAGCAATAATTTTATGGAGGTGCATAAATGTCTTTCAGGTAATGCTTTTCACTTAAGTTCATGATTAAAGAATCACAGTGCTGTAGTTCCCATCGTGGCACAGTGGAAACAAACCCGACTTGTAACCATGAGGTTGCAGGTTCGATCCCTGGCATTGCTCAGTGGGTTAAGGATCACAGTGTTGCCGTGAGCTGCGGGGCAGGTTGCAGATGCTGCTCGGATCTGGCATTGCTGTGGCTCTGGCACAGACCAGCAGCAACAGCTCCAATTAGACCCCTAGCCTGGGAACCTCCACATGCGGCAGGTGCGGTCCTAAAAGGCACCCCCCCCAAAAGAAAATCACAATACCAATGCCATGAAGTTAACTAGATAGCAGTGATTCTCAGCTGCATGAGAGAGGTGCTGCTGTTATGTGTGTGGACATTTTGAGCTATGCATATGCCCTCTCACTCAGGGAGACAGTGAGACAGTAGTCTTTCAGTGGATAAGTGCATTATTAGGCGTTGGTGGCAGTGTGCAGTGGTGACACAGGGGATTCTCTTTCCATCAGTTCTAAATAGAAATGTTCCTATTAAACTCAGATGCTATTTTTCTAATTTGCTTCTGGGTTTTAAATGGCATTTACTGTAGTCAATTACATGCACTGTAGTCTAAAGGGAGACATTCCTGATGGAAGAGTATTGCACATGTGAACAGAAAACCATGTGATATCATCATCTCTTTCATAGGAGATACTGTTTTGATCTAATAAAGCATAGGCTTTGGATTCACTAGACCTGAACTCAAATTCTATCTTTGCCATATTTCAGCTACTTTACCTCTAAATGGGAATTAATGATACCTAGAACACAAGACTTTAGGGAAGTGTAAAGAAAATATATAGAATGTTGTCAACAAAGAATCTGTCCCATATTAGGTGCTCAATAAATTTATTATTATCAAAAAGGATGATGTGAATATAGTAATATATATTATTTTTAAGTCCCTGGAAAGACAAAGTATTGAAATATTTGCCTCTTTTCCCCACAACTCCAAAAGTTTGTGATAATTCTTGATCTGAAGAAGGAATTAAAACATTTAGGGAGAATCATTATTAAAATGGACTTGTATGCACCTATGATTGTAATAAAATTCATTTAAAAAATGGACTTTTAGATCAAGCTGTAATCAACAGAAAACAAGAACCTTAGCTCTTTCTAAACCCATGACAATGTGCAGCACAATCAGATCAATATTTCCAAAAATCCATCAACAATGCAGTGATCTAATTTTTTTGGCATTAAGCAGGACAACTGAACATTGTAGTAATCTCTTGACCAGGTCTTACCACAGCTTCATGTGGATTTGGGGAAAAAACATCCCCCACAAAATTCTCTAAAATTAGAGTATTCCAATTCTATAATCTGAGTATTGGCTGGCACATTGCTGACATTTAGAAAGAATGCAACTGCTAAATATCATGTGCAGTTTCTCAAATCACCAGTTTGGGGGATGGTTTACATCATGTCCTAAGGAGAATATTTTTGGAAAAATAAAATGTTCTTTCTTCATAACTAGAGCAGCTAATAAAATTCTAAGCCAGTGAGATAGTTATCTTTCATTGGTTAATTGCATTGTCACTAAACATACTTTTGAAGGGGAGGCGTTGGGTTGGGCGTGTGCTGGGAGCATGTTGAAAGGAGGAATGACCCCAAGAGGGCACAAGGAGAATGCTCTTTCCACCACCAGCTTGCATAGTTCTAAGCAAATACTTTATTAAATTCAGATGTTATTTTTCTAATTTGCCTCTTGATTTTTAATGACATTTATTCCAAACACGACATTTAATAGCTCTGTGAAAATAATAATAAAATTGAACAGAAGGGAAGTGTTTAGTAAGAAAACGTTGGATTTATTTCATTTTCCAGTCCCCCTCTTCCCCTTTGCCTTTTGTGCTTTGCCATTGACAATAATTCCTGCGTCCTAACAGTGAGAACCATGGGGATAAGTCAAAATATAAATGGTCTGTATTTATTTGGGTAACGGCTGGAGGAAAGACGACATCCCATTTGAAGTTCATTATTAATTGAGATTAGATCTAAACCTTCCCAGTTAAAACTGATTTATTTGAACTATTCTGCCTTCCAAAATAAGCTTGGCAAATTTATGACACTATTGTTTGAGAACAGACACACAATTTATTGAAATATTTCATTCTAACCCTGGGTTGGACTCGCATGTTTTTGTGTGCTAATTGCTCATTGGTAGGCAACAAAAACACTGAAGCTTAAGAATTAGGCATTGTGGTTTATGGCCTGCCCACCCACCCCTGTGTTCAGGACAGCCCCAAGCATATTCCATGGTTCCAGCATTCTCCTACCTATGCCAGCTACCCTCTGACTGCTAGAGTCACCTTTCTCCCAAGCCCCTCTCTTTGAGTAGTGTTGCATGTTTCACGTGACACCACTGTTCTTTCTTTCCCTCCAGTAATACTCCTGAGCTTGAGTCCATTGATCCCAGCATACCTCCATGGCACCAGTTACTTCACTATGCCGTCATTGGATTGATACTCATGTGCCTCTTTAGGCTATGAGGTTTGAGACCTTGTATTCCCCAACCTCACAACATCACATAGGACTTGGGATATACAAAAGGTGTGTTATTTGTGGAAGGAAAGAAGATGGGAAGCAATAAAAATAGGAAGAAAGGAAGGGAAGATGGAAGAAAGGAAGGGAAGATGGAAGAAAATAAGGTTGGAAGAAACAAAGGAAGAAAAGTTTCTAAGAGAAATACAATCCTAAAAGGTCAGAACCCCAAGGAATGTTTGAATTTTTTTGTGTTTTAAAAGACATGTGGCAAAACAAAAGATAAACCCTTCAGATTTTCTATTTCACTGATAGAATAATTATTCTGGATCAGGAAGCCCTTTGAATGTCCCTTAAATTACCCCATAGTTAGGACCATAAAGTAAATGAGTCCAAAGACACGGGACCTTGCTTGTGCTTCTCATTACTACCTTTCTGTAATAGGGTTTTCAGAAAGCTTGGAGAAAGAGACTTTAAAGCTATCGATCATTAGTCCTAAAGGAAGGTAACCAGGAGATGAGAAAGTGAACACTGGGAAATCAAACTTCAGATCAGTGGAACTGCCCTTGAGAAGTTCTGAAAAGTAAGGACTCTCTTCTCTAGCATTATCTGGCTCAGGTGCCCTTTTCATGTTTCTCCTCCTCATGCAGACTCAGAAAAAGGGGTCTTTCTCTGTTTCAAAGATAAGAGTTCCTCTTGCCCCTTCAATTCCAACTCTTTTCATCTCTGCCAATGCCTTTTTCTTGGAGTTGACATTTGGGGAAAACTCTTTAGCACTGTTAGCCTCCTTCTCTAAACCATCCTCTTTCCTCCTGCTTTCACTCTTGGATCCTTCCCACTTAAAAATGTAAGCAGTTCAATGAAGCTGTTCCTCCTGTGAACACACCCATCTCCCTGATGCACTCATTTTTTTTACTGACCATTTCTTATACTCTGTTATTAACCTCTTGAATCTATTGTAATCACTCAATAAAATCAGCAATAATGTCACTCTAAACAAATCCAAATCTACCATTTGCGTAACATTTGACAGGTTTAACTACTATCAGAAGCCATTGTCATAGCTCTCCTCCTAGTTTGTTTCTTATACCCCACTAATCAATTAATCTTTGTTTCAGTCCTCTTCTTCCTCTGGTTCCCCTACTGAAAGGATGATTTCCAGGCCTCTGTTTCTCTTCCTATAGGATTTCCAAGATTCTCTCTATCTCTAACATCTACCTCTTGCCCCACCTTTAATTACTATGCATTTGAATTACAAACTCACCTGTTTTAGACATCTGAAGAGCAAGGGGTGAAGAAACTAGTGGGACACTAACAGGTATGGTGTGAAGTGATGTGAAATGAAGGAAGAAGTAGTCTTTGTCTTTGTCTTTATACCTGTTACTTCAAGTATAAAGATGTTGTTTACTTCAATGTCATTGACATTGACAATGTCTCCTAATATATACAAATGCTACATAAAACATAGTCTTTTGAAAGATAAAATGAAAACTACCCATATATTTCTTTACACAACCTATGCATATTAGAATATTAGATGCCCCTCCAAATTTCCTTATTCCGGGTGCTTAGAGTCATCCTCGAATCCCCTTCAAAGTTAAAGAGCTCTATTCCTTCCAATAGGCATTGGATTTCCTGTATCCTTTCTATGTCTACTCTTCATAGTTGGGGCTTTCATTAACTATTACTTCAATGTGTCAATGGCTTCCTCTCTTGTATTCTTTTTCTTGTCTTTCCATTACCAATCCAGCTTCAGATGTACAGATCAATTTATCATTTTGGAGAAATGCTTTCAACATTTTGCCCCATATTAACAACTGGAAATGGCCTATTCCCAGGTCTAAGCTGAAGGTATTTCAAAGAAATTTCTCATATAATTTGGATGAAAAAGTTTGTAGATAAGGGCTTAAATGTCTTAAAACACTTGACAGTCTCTTTCAAAATAAGCTTACAGATAACATGAAGAAATGTAAACTAGGTTTTGGCAGATTGAGCAGGATTTGTGGCTGATTGAAGAGACTCTGTGTCAGAGCTTGTGTCTGGTCTTACCCTAGTCAATGTGGTTATCCATGTCTTGTATGAAGGCAAAAGCATGCTTATATGATCTTTAGAAAACCAATACTTTGGAGATATACATCAACAAAACAGGAATTCAAAACATTCTCTCTGGACTTGAAAATACAACTAATATCAACTTGGGGTCTTATGATAATAATGTAAACTGTACTTAGAATAAAAAGAAAACCAATTGTAAAAGTTCAGGAAAGAAGGAACGAGTTTTGACAGCAGCACTTATGAGAATTTAAAAGATTTTAGTTGACAATGAGCCTAATAATAATATAGACCAATAACATAACCTAGATAAAGGAATCTAAAGCTACCCTAACAGAATATTAATGTTTTTTTCTGTATAGAAGACACAAAATTAATTCAGTGGTTGCTAAGTTAGAAGATGAGGATTAGTCTGTTGTCATTCTAACAAAAAAAGCATTGATGTTGTTTCTACATCTACTGGCAAAGGAAAAATGCCACAATCTCCCAGTGTTATCTTTCCTATTATTCCTATTATAATTCTTCCTGGTTCTCAGGAGACATACAATACTAGTTGCTTGAATAAACAATTAAATGGAAGTTGGTGACACAGCCACAGACCTAAACCAGCTGATAAAACCGTTAACATATCTCACAGAAGATGTACATATTTCAGTATTTCGTATATGTGTATATATAATGAATATGTGTATAAAATAAAGAGGGTATTGGCTCTTTCAAAAAGATTACCAAAAATGACAAATGTGGTTGTCATGTTTAAGGGAGATTTCTGACAGTTGTGGAAACATAGACTATAAGAATTAGCAAGACATGAATGTTTTCAATTTTTGCCAAAAATATATTTTATTCTGAGAGATTTCAGTGTAACAGAAGCTGATAAAGTCTATTTTTCCAAGTTCCTGAAAACCTGACTTTTGTAAAGCCAAACATAATGAGGCAATGTAACATAGTAGAGCAGACATAGGAATAATCATCTTCCCACTGAAAGTGGGCTTCCTGACATCCCTCTAAGGGAAAAACTGTAGACTCTCATTAAAATGAGGATTCACATGTATGGAGCTGTACTTTCTGAATATCATTTATCAGTGGTGATGATGTGAGAATTTGGAGCAAGTCAAACAAACAAGTACTTATTGAGTGCTTAAAGTTCCCTGCCTTCAAATAAATGACTTGATATTTTCAAAGTTTTGTGAAAGAATGAGACAATGTGCTATATCAGGGGGAAGCTTCCAAGCTATTTAATCTCCAGCCAAGTGTATTCCAAAGGATATGCCAAAATATGGCCCTAAAAAAGATGAGAATCTGGCTTGACAGAAATTTTGTGAATGATTTAAAATAGAGATTTCTTAGAGGATAACTTTTTAATAATAGCATGGTAAGAGTAGGTATATATTTTGACCCCAGGCATCAGAGATGGAGTGAGATTTAAACTCATATGCCAACACTGATTATTTGATGGTGGCTGCTAGAAGTACTATTATGAGAAAAATTCTGAAGCTAAATCTAAGCTAATCAGGGAGAAGTACATAACAGGCATATCTGATACGAATGTGATATGAATGGGAAATCAACAGCATTTCTCCTAAACATGTAACAGGCTGGTGAGTAATGAAATCAATAAACATCCAAATATCCAAAAACTTCTCTAAATTTTGCCAACTAGGCTAACCCTAGTTTAAAAAAAATAAATAAATGTCATGAAGAAGGATTTAACCAGGACCTATTTGCAGTACTTCTCTTGAAACATTCTCTCCCTTCCCACCTCCACCACACATGCTGCTAGCTAACATCTCTAATAACCCAGCTAGAGATGTTTTAGACTGGGGATTATGCTCCTAGGATTTCCTTAGTCTCCATCCAAGTGGGTATTTCTTTCCTTTCCCTCCCTTCCTTCTTTTCTTCCTTCCTTTCTTTTTTTAGGGCTGCACTTACAGCTTATGGAAGTTCCCAGGCTAGGGGGCTGAATCAGAACTGCAACCTCCCACCACAGCCACAGCAACACCAGATCCAGCCTGCATTTGCAAACTACACCTGCAGCGTGAGGCAATGCAAGATCCTTAACCCACTGATCAGTGCCAGGAATCAAACCCACATCCTCATGGATACTAGTCAGGTTCTTAACCCACTTAGCCACAATGCCCGGTAATTTAACTGGGTATTTCTTGTAGTTCTGCCACCCCTCTGAAAGTGTTCTCTAATATGATAGGTAAACTGATCTCCTTAAGATTTACTTGAGTTTAAAGGATACTTAAATCCTAGTGCTGTCCCCAGAACTCTTCTCTTTTAAATAATGTCTGCCTTTTGAAAGACATTGCTTTCCCCCACTTCTCCTCCCAGTCTTTCTACTCAACCCAAAGGAGTTAACCTAAAGTGGAGCTTTAGGGGTGCTTCAAGACAAGAAGAATCTTAAAATATTTTTCTTTTCCTCACTTACATCTTTTCAACTATACATCTTCTACCCCCATAAATTTTTGAAATAAAATATCCATACATTAACTGTAATGTAACAGGTGTAACCTAACATTGCTTCCCCAGCCCAGTTCTAAACACATGCTGCTCTTTTGACTAATATGGGAAAATTATAAAGATTATGTCAATTAAAGAGACCAAGCAAGGAGAGTTCTATCTGGTAGTAGTGTCTGTTACCATTAAAGGCCAAGTTACTATTTTAATGTAGTCATGGAAACATGATATTAACTCAAAAACGCCTTTGATACCAATGCTTACTTTGTGAACACGTGTATAAAACATGAAACCAAGATGAAATACTTTTGGTTTCTTTGCCATAAATAGAAATTATACTAACATACCTGCTGTTTTATCCTTCTCAAGAAACACATCTTCTTAACATATCTACTGTTATCTTCATGGTCACCAGGGTCCCTTCCAAGGACAGGGACCACTCTTGCTGCCTTGGAAACACACACAGTAAGACCCTAAGTTAGTTCCCTAACATCACTTTTCTGAACACAATTCACTGAAAAATCACTTATGTTTGCCATCTTTGTTTATTTGCCAAAAACATCTTTAAGGGTATAATTTTTTAAATATACTTAAAGAATTTGAGTATACATTTCTTAGGAATGCATACATTCTTCTTGAAAATTCATATAATATGTTCAGGAAGTATGTTTCTTAGAATGTTTTAAAAATTGAGTCAAGATGGCAAGTTTGGAGTTCCCGTTGTGGTGCAGCAGAAATGAATCTGACTAGTATCCATGAGTCTGACTGGTCTGATCCCTGGCCTTGCTCAGTGAGTTAATTATCCAGCATTGCCATGAACTATGGTGCCAGATGTGACTCAGATCTGGCATTGCTGTGGCTGTGGCATAGGCCAGTGGCTACAGCTCCAATTCGACTTCTAGCCTGGGACCTTCCATGTGCTGCAGGTGCATCCCTAAAAAGACTAAAAAAAAGAAAAAAGACAAGTTTGGTGAATTTGGCATTTTCCTTGGCAAATGGGCATTTGGTGAAATTGGCTTTTGTCAGATTGATTTTGGGTGGATCTACTTTCTTCTGTGTAACAGAGACCATTCTGTCAAGTGTGATAGAACAGTGTCAAACCAAAATTGATTTAAGATAGGGCAGCAGTCTCAATCAAGGACGATGATATTCCTTAGTGGACATCTAACAGTGTCTGGAGACTTTTCTTGTTGTCCCAACTTTGAAGGCTGTATGGGAAGGGCTATTGGTATCCAGCAGGTAAAGGCCAGAGATACTGCTAAACACCCTGCAATGCAAAGGACGTGCCCACTATTCCCTGCCCACCACCACGTAATTATCTACCACAAAATGCCAGTGGTACCAAGGCTGAAAAATCCTGATATATGAAAGACATTCCTCTCTAAATCTCTCCCACATCTCCATATCACTTGCGGGTGGTGTCCCCATTACCCAACCTTAATATTGAGAATGACTTCATTTTAGTTGACTGGCTTTTGAGCCTGCTTGGAATGTGGCAATAGATAGGAAAGAGATGATGAGCAATGTGTTGGGCTCTTGGGATTGACAGTCTCATACCACTTTGGCCCCAGGGAAGCATGGCTAGAAGCAAGGATGTAAAATCCAGAATTCTCTAAGATGCACTCTTGGTCCCCCACCCCTCAATGAAAATATGGGGTTTTATACAGGGTTTAAAAGGAAAATACGTGTCTCCTTCCAGGCCCTCCACCCATGTCATTCACAATATTGGTCTCCGAAATAGGAAAAGATCTTGGAAAGGAAGTAGCTCATTTTCTCTCCTCTCCTCTTTTCTCCCTTCTCATTCCTTCCTCTACAAGCCACCAACTCCCTTCATAAAAAGGAATATCAGGCTCTAAAAGAACTTACAGATGATTGTTCTAGCAAAAATACAGAACCAAAGAAACAAGGGAAAAAACAAATAGAACATGTAATTACTATGAACACAGTTTGGAATTGTTGTTTTAAACAATTCTACTCACTCAGAGGAAAAGAATGAATGTATTTTCAAATGCAAGAGTGTGACCTAACCCCTGATCCCAGAGGAGAGTCTTCACCAGGGTCTGTCCAATAAGTTCTGGATGCTGAAGATAGGAGAAACCACATAGCCCATTTCCTCCAGAGATCAGCTTGTCAGTTCCTCTTGTTCCCTCCCAGAACCATCATTTAAAAGTGGCCATAGAAAAGAAACCTGTCTGGTATCTTGGAAGCAATTTTCTTCACTGCCCAAGAGTCAAGGCTGTCATGGTGCTAGTGGAGGGAACGAATACCTTGACTGACTAGGAGAAAGTCCATTGCCTCCCTTTACAGGGTCCAGAAACTCCAGAACATCAACTAGGATTTCCTCATCTTGGATTTCAAGATTAGAAGGAAATGACCAGACAAATGTAGGATAAATCAATTGAGCAAGGGAGGAGACAGTGATGTCATCCTGCCCTGCCTCTAGCATGTCCAGTTGGAGAAACAAAGAATGAGACAGAATGTCAGAGTTGGAAAAGACTTCAAAAATTGTCTAAATGTAAACTCATTTTGGAGATGAAGAAATAGATATCAGAGGCTAAAACACCCATGTGTTATCACATGTTATTAAAAATCATAAGCCAGCCTCCCCATTTCCAAACTGATATCTTTTTGACCCCATCACCATTTCTGAACGTACAACTACACTCCATGTGACCTGACTAAGTCATCTCCCCTCTCTTCACCATGGTTGTTTTGTAGGTTTGATAATATCTGATATCACATTAAGGATGAAACATCAGGTAAAACTTATTAACAGATTATATACGCAATTTATTCAAAAACATTCTATAAAAACAAATCCAAGTTATTTGGCTCATAAAAAACACCTAGGAATTTAGCATATAAATATTTCTGACTCTTTTATGAGCTGGTCTTCACATCAGTGCACTAGCAGCCTTCAGTACATGGTGTTGGTGCCTTAAACCAATTAAAAGACATTTTTTAAACATGAAAACTGTAATGTGAATTCCACAAGATGAAAGAGTCCATATGGAATTTATTGTTTACTTGAGCAGCTGATAGTGGGTTGCAAAATCTAGGATATGGTGCGAATATAATTATGACTAGATTAGGTATAGACAATCAGAATTGATACAAAACCTTCAATGCACAGTCTTACAATCTTTTTTAAGACTCATGGTAAAAAGTCAACTGCTTTCTCTTTCCAAATTCATTCAGCTCTCTAATAAAATATAAATACTGGCTCCCTAAATTTTCAGCTACTTTCTAATGCCATTTCCATCCTCCTCGAGTTATCCAAAAATGATCAGATTAATTTGTAACTGTGTTCACCAAATTTGTTCATTTTTCAAAATTCCTACAAAAATCTTGCAGAAAGTAGTCAAGAAGAGTCACAAATGTTCTTAAAATTTTTTAAAAATTATCAGTTATTTTCTTTGAGTTCTGAAAAAGTGGCCAGTTTATCTCAATGTATTAGTTAAACTGTGACTTTTTTATGCATCTGGCTTCTTCTAATGCTTTGGAAAATACAGAAATAAAAAAAACTAGCATCTTTGTTGTGATCTGCAAATGACATGGAAAATCTATCATTTCAAAAGAATCTGGAATAACTTCATGAAACTGTTGTAAAAATAATGAAAACACTCTTCTCAATATCAAAAGCCAGTGTTAGATATAGTCTCAGGCAATGGACAATGGTTTCTAAGATCAAAGAGACTAAATTGACCTTTTATGACCAACATTGGCCTATTCTACTTCTCATGCCCTCTCTACAGTAACATGTGAGCTCAACTGCCTAAACTGTAAAGACTTTTACTGACCTATAAGACACTAGGACAATCTCTCCATGCATACTTTCTAGATTTAGAAGGGCCTATAGAATTAGGATTGTCAGTTAGCCTCAGATACTTTCAATCATTGTTGTTACTCTGATGTCTAGGGGCACATAAAGTTTAGGCCAAGTAAGAAAATAACATGGGTACATTTATTCACAATCATTCAGGTAATACCATGTAGTTTGCCTTGCCCTCAGGTACCTGTTAATCATTGACTAAGCAGTGCCATGATTGTGACAGTCCCAGCTCACCTGCTACAGCCAAGAGATATGACTTATGTATCAGAGTTCCCCCATGTAGTCAGACTATAGGACTTTGCCTGAGATTACACCCTTGCTGGGTTTCTTCTCTTTTCGATCCCGACTCTCCTACTCCCTTCCCAGTTTCCCTGGAAGACTTTTTAAATAAATTACTGATGTACTAATTTTTAACTCAGGGTTTGCTTCTGGGAAGCCAGTCTAAGACATTTGTTCACATCTTTAAAATTGGCAGATAGCAATAAGATCCTGCTGTACAACACTGGGAACTACATCTATTCACTTATGATGAGGCACGATAATGTGAGAAAAAGGAATGTATATGCATATGTGTGACTGGGTCACCTTGCTGTACAGTAGAAAGTGGACATAACATTGTAAACCATAATGGAAAAAAAAATCATTAAATAAAAAAATAAAAAATAAAATTGGCAGAGTTTGCGTAATCCAGTTCTAACTTTTCTTGAAATATGGAAAGATCTGGCAATATGTCGCCAGAATCCTTATGTGCTAACTGTCAGTGTGATTGCCCCAGGTCACCACTGCCTTCACTCACAAGTCTCATTCATTTCAGTCACCCACCTGCCCTATTGCCATTTGGGTTTCTCTACTCATTCACTGAACCATGTAAAAGGCAGAATAATGGCCCGCAAGTTGTTCATGTTCCAATCCCCAGAACTTGTGACTAAATTACTTTACAAGGCAAAAGGGATTTTGAAATGTGATTAAGGGTACAGACCTTGGATTTTCCAGGTGCCCCCAGTCTAATCACACAAGTTCTTAAAAGTGGAAAAACTTTTATAGCTGTAGTCATTAGGAAAATATGATGAAGGACAAAGAGACAGAGAGATGCCACACTACTGGCTTTAAAGACAGAGTACAGGCATCACGAGCCCAGCCTTTGGATCCTGGAAAAGGCAGGAAAAGGGATTCTGCCCTAAGGATTCCAAAACGAATATAGCCTTTTTAATACCTTGATTTTAGGGCAGTGTTGACTTCTGATCTACCAAACTGTAAAATACTAAATTTTTATTGTTTTAAGCTATAGAGTTTGTGGTAATTTGTTAGAGAAGTTATAGGAAACTAATACACTCCATGAGGATAGACATTATGTCTCTCTTGGTTATCATTATATCCTCATCATCTACCACAGTGCCTGACACATAAAAAGAATTAAATAAATGTTTGTCAAATTAATGCATAACTATAATTCTTCTAATTTTTAATGAGTAAAACTTTAGTGAATAATAGAGGTCCCATTTGCTCTTAGCATTTGAAATGAGTGTAGAAATTTATATTCCAAGTCTGTATTTTTAACACTGGAAAGAAATTGTTATCATTTCCATCAACTTTTCTAATCAGTACAGGCTCTTGATTTTTCTCACTGTTCATACTTTTTCAAATCCTGTGTTAGGTAAAATTATTAGAATAGGCTATAGTATTCCAAAGACTAAAAACTGTATAAATCTCAGAGGTCCCTTGTGACATAGCAGGTTAAGGATCTAACATTTTCACTGCAGAAGCTTGGGTTGCTACTGTGACTTGGGTTTAATCCCTGGCCCAGGAACTTCCACATGCCATGGGCATGGCCAAAGTAAAAAAGTAGAAATCTTTTCCACATATGATGGATAATAGAATTCTATTTCATTTCAGCATGAATTCATAGGACCCAGGGTTGTGGAGGAGCATGAGTGCTGTATGGTGGTTTGACTTGGCTAATCTGGAAGCATAAGCATGTTTCTGAGATAGATAGGAAGCTTGCCAATCTTTTTTGTGTCCACCAACTGCTCTTTAATTTTTCTGTAGAAACAGAGTGATAGAGGAAGTGGATACAGGTAACGATGTTAGTAGGGAAAAAAAATGTTACTCTGACTTGTAGCAGAAAGTTGTCACCTCTTACTATATTTCATATTTGGTTGTAACCTTCCTGGGGGTAGAATTTTATAAGGTAAAACCTTTAGTACAGTGTCTTGCACATAATTTATAAATTGCTGAATTTCATTTTCTTATAATATCAAAATAATGGCCTAGGGATAGCATTACTTTATCAGGACTGGAAAGACCACATCTAACAAAAATCATGCTAACATGAACAAAAGATGTTCAAATAGTACTTCAAAGTAAAAGCAGATTCCATTTTGGACAATAGCATTGTAGGAGACAAAAACAAGTATAGGAATATTTAGAAAACAAACCTCTGGGGAAAAAATTAGGAATGACGTGGTTTCAGATATCCAGATGCCAGTGCCAAGAGAATAAGAGCAAACTCAAAATCTTTTAAACGACAAAACCAATGCAATTATGTAAAGATCATTCAAAGCTGGTAAGGTGAGATTTCTGCATAGACATTTCTGAAGAAGAAAATAGGATGTGAAAAACATTTGAGACACGAAATAAAAAGAGGAGTTCTCTTGTGTCGCAACAGGTGAAGGACCTAGCATTGTCACTGCAATGGCTCAGGTTACTTCTATTACATGTGTTCAGTTCTTGGCTCCAAAACTTCCACATGCTGCAGGCAAAAAAAAAAAAAAAAAGAGGAAAGAAGAGTAATACTAAAATGTGTAAAAATTAGTATAAAATGTCTTAGTTAAAAATTAAGATAAAATTGATGAAAATTATATATCCCATATGTAATCTCCTAAAATACTGTGAGGTAGGAATTATTGTTAATAACTTTTACTGATTAAATTATTCCAGAGGACCAAATAACTTCCAAATTCACTCAGTAGCTAAATGATACATCCAGGATGCCACTCACTGTCTCTAACTACAGATTCTTCGTTCTTCTGTACATTTTCTGTGTACTTCGAGAGGGTAACACAGCATGCCTGACCAGACTGAGGGCTATGGACAAATACTGATTGTGAATCTCTTGAATGGACGATAAGAGTACTGATCAGGATAAGGTCAATGAAGTAATCATTCTGTTGTATGATGACCTCTCTTTTTTTCCTCATTGCTTAGCCCTTTGTCATAAAGTTAATGATCCTGGAATTACAGAATAAAAGTGAGAAACTGCAAATGGAGATGTGAATTTGCATGCAACAGCTTATCAAGCTGATTTGAAACTTTGAGAAATACAGCCACCTGTTGGACTTAGTCTGGTATCACACTTCTGTTCAATATATATATTTTTTTAATGTTCTTTGCAAAAAGGCTGGGTGTTTTTCTTTCATGAACAAAACTTGAAGAATAAAAAAACCCAGATGTTTGATAGGAGAAACAAATGTGATAAAATGAAGTAGATTTCCTTATTTGTTCTATCAAAAAATAGATCTATAATTAATAGTGTGTTTTCTCTAGCTATAGTCTAAGTAAGTTAGAAAGGAAAAGCCATAAAGAAAAATGGTGAGTAAATAATTTTTTTAAATCCCTTCCTTCACCAAAATGGAAAAGTAAGAATTCGGTCTTCACTCCACTCCAGCACTGACCTCTTGAGCAGGGGTTGGCAAGCTTGTTCTGTAAACGTTTTCAACTAGAAAATAGTTAAGGTTTTGAAGGCCACAAAGTTTCTCAGGTCTGGTGCTGTAGCATATATGAAACCATACCTCATATGTAAAGAGGGGGCGTAGCTGTATGTTAGTAACTTTTTTGACAAAAACTGTTGTGGGCCAGATTTTGCCCATGGGCTAAGTTTTCCAATACCTGCCCTAGAACATGACAGGGAAACACTCACCCTGAGGCCTTTGCCCTGGCTGCTTCCTCTGCTAGGAGTACTCTTCCTCCAAATGTCCACACAGCTTACTTTTGCCAAATCCTTTTGACAACTCCCTTTGCCAAATCCTTGTTCAAATATCATCTTTTCAGTGAGGCCTACCCTAACTACTCCATTTAAAAATTCAATTCTCAATTTCTCCTGCTTTATCTTTTCCATAACACTTAGCACATTCTAACATTTATATGTATTATGTTCATATTTATCATCTGTCTCCTCCTATCAGCATGTAAGCTCCATTATGAGATTTCTATTTGATTTGCTTATGAAATATCCCAAGCATTTAGAACAGTGCCTCTACATATAGTAGATGCTCAGTAAATACTTGTTGAATGAAAAGATGTCTTGTTAGCATTTGCTAAAAAAAAAAAAAAGCAAAACAAAACAAAAAAACCATTGCTTTGTTCAAAAAGTAATTCCCAAAGGGAGTATATTGAACCAAAAAACAAAGCCAACCTTGCACAGTTTCAAAAATTTTCTAAAGCTTTGCTTTTCTTACACATGAAAGTGGTAGAAACACTATTTTTAAAATCAGTGTAAATAGCAATGAATATATAGCCCAGTATAATTTCCCAAAGTATATATCCTTTTACTTAAGTCTTAAAGTACCCTTATTACATAAATGATACCATCCCTACTTTATAGATGTGGAAACTTATTCTCAGAAAAGTCAATAACTTGCTCAGAGTCACAATGTTGTTTGGAGACTGGGCCAGAATCCAGGTATCTTGATTTCAAAACCAAGTTTCTTTGTCTGACAATGCAGATATCAGGCAACCTTGCCTCATTCTCAGCCTACAGAGCTCCTTTCTCCATAGCTGGATTAGCCTCAGCCATGTCTCAATCTCTAGGACAAACTTGATTGTAAGTAGAAGGGATTTCATAAGCTCTGACTCAATCTTGTAGAACTCAGTACCATTCACTTAAATTAAAGAGGTGCTAGGTTATCCCCCACCTCGTTCTGATAACCTAGCTTTGTTTTTACTCAACAAACTGATCGCCACCTCTAATATAGTGGATTCTTAGTAACTGGTACACTTTAGTACACTCTGTTCCCCATCCTTGGCTGGGATATCACCAGATCTTAACAGCCCCCATCCCAAAGCATAGACTCCTGTTCATTCCTGACTCTCTGCTCCCGAGATTTCCTAGGTGTTGAATATTTCCTTCTCTGGATTTTCAAATATCACCTACTTCTCTAACCTTCAAGGTTAAGATGGGACAAATTTAAGATGTTCATTGTCAAGATGGGACAAACAATTCTTTGGTGAAACTCTCCCTCCACCATAAGTATCAACTCTTTCCCTGTATTTCTTCTATATACTGTCTATAGCCATAACCTCTAGATATTATGTTCTTCTTTTATGAAGGCACGGGTGTCCCTAAAATGCCTGCTGCCAAACAGGATTCTGTGTATAAGACATAAAAGCCATACTCGGCTTTCTATTGGGGAGTTTTAGCTACAATGTCACTAGTTAGACGTTCTTTTGAGGTATACATCTCCCAAGTAGGAATAAAACAACATGGTTCTTGCTACACTAGCTCAAGAATTATTACTAAAAAAAGAAGGATGAACAAAAATCAATGACAGTGATAGCAGAGCAAAAGTGTAAAAACTGATCTGTAACACAGAGGAAGAAATAATGAGGCTTGATAAAAAATTGAAGACAGCAGTAAAAGGTCACAGAAATACAGAATGGGTCCACAAAAATCTCAGCCAATGTCATTAGAGGAGTGGCAAAGCCACTGCTGTCAGATAAGGAGTAGATGGAAAGTGGAATAACTATAGAAATGATAGATGCCCTTGACAAATGTAGATCGCCATAGAAACAGTGAAATATAAAATTAACTTCTCTTGGGAGTTCCCTTCGTGGCTCAGTGGTTAACGAATCCGACTAAGCACCATGAGGTTGGGGGTGCGATCACTGGCCTTGCTCACTGGGTTAAGGATCCTGCGTTGCCGTGAGCTGTGGTGAAGGTTGCAAATGCGGCTCGGATCCCGCGTTGCTGTGGCTGTGGCGTAGGCCGGCAGCTACAGCTCCTGTTAGACCCCTAGCCTGGGAACCTCCATATGCCGTGGGTGCAGCTCTACATAAAAGGCAAAAAAAAAATTAACTTCTCTTAAAGTACAGCGTTTTAGAATTTTAAAAGTTGCTTTCAATTTAACACAAATGTCACGCAAAACTACCTGAGGTGGTTAAAGGAAATGTATTCACCGTTTTTTTGACCAATGAAACTGAGGCCCAAAGAGGAAAATAGCTTAGCTAATGTCCCACAGACATGGAGCATGAACTCAGTTCTCAGGACTCCTTGTCCAGTATGCTTTCCACTCCATCATGTGGCCTCCCAGTCCAACTATAACAATTGATAACTTTATCTGAATGTTAATTCAGCTAAAGTCATTCAAGTCAATAAAATACAAAGAGAACTTCGCCAAGTGATTTCTTAGGAGCAGAACTAGTTTATAATAAAAGCTGTGGTCATAAACTTAAAGTTTAAAGACCCTGATGTTTTATTTGATGAGAGAATAAAATAGACATGGAAAAAAATATTGTCAGTATTCCAGCATAGTTTGGTCAATACGTCTTTCTCCAAGCATCCACAAATTCCCATTAACTTTATTAAAGTCCAAGATCAAGAGGCCAACCTCTGTACTTTCCCATCACAAATAACCAAAACCTTCATTTTTGCCTGATTATTTTATTTCAAATGTCGGTAACATGAATGATTGTCTTTAAAATGTCCTGGTTAGTTATATCTTTAAGCCAATATTTGCTGGTATTTTTATTTAATTTCCAAAGTGATGAAAATATTTTGCCCTCTGGAGTGTTTCTAGTAAAGAGAAAGATATTTCAGAAATAAATCAATACTTCTTTCTTACATAAAAGTTTTCACCTGAGAAATGCAGTATGTTTTTAAGTGTTTTTTTTTTTTTTTTTTTTTTTTGTCTCACTGACCTCTGCTTATTTTGGCCAATGGTAAATGCTGTTCTCGCTTTACCAAAAGAGTAACCAAGTCTAGGACTTGTCTAACGAAACAATGAATTAATGACAGTTCTTGGAAGAGGAATCAGTACATTTGATTTTCAAGGTTTAAACAAATTTTTGATTCCAGGATATAGTCCCTGGCCAACATGAAAGGTAGTCTTCCCATCCCAGGGCCAAAGACCCTGTAGAAGTTGGCATTCTTATGATATTTAAGCAGAGTCTTTTTTTCATTATGTATTTGAATATATTATATTTACAACTCAAAAAAAATGTTTCAAGGTACTTAAGATAGTGAAAAAACTCTCATGGAGTGGGAAACAATTCTCAAAAATTATTTTCTAACCAGTGTTTAGTACATGCACACTGACTATAATTTTCTGTTTTCACCAAAGAGCTTATGGCTGATAGGGAGAATGTCACCACAGACAGAAATAGGAGGAAGGGCTAGCCTAGGGAGAAAGATAATGAATCTTGATTTAAATAAGGTCTCTCCTGACCAGCTCCTTTTCATTCCACCTGGCCTCTTTGAAAGTCTTTCTGCCTCTATCCTCTTTTCCTTTCCTATCCCTTCCTTTCTTTTCCCCTGCTAGGGAAAAAAAAAGTCCAAAGTCATTAGATGGGGGCTGAGCAAAGTAGATGTCCACGGAAGAAGGTGGGGAGCAGACTGGCCCAGTCTGAGGGCAAAAATTAATCTGCATACGTATGAGGCCAGCAGGAGCCCTCAGAGTCCAAGCTGGGGAAGGAAAGCATTTATGGGGGGTAAGGGAGTGGGCCTGACATAGGGAATCAGATTCCAAGCCAAGGTTAGGAGGCCTGCTTAGTGCAGATTGTCATAGTTTGAGAAGAGCAAAGGGAGTGTCCATGCAACACTGGACCAGCAGGAAGGATCAGAGCCAAGCACGATGAGGATGTCACCCTGGTGGGAGGGCAGCTCAGCTCAGGCTGTCACCAACCAGGGTAAGGAGGACATCTACGCAGGGTACCCCAGAACAGGGCATCAAGCTTGAGTGGTGTGAGAAGGGTATCAACACAGGAGAGCAGACCAGGGTGACTGGAGCCCCAAAGGGCAAAGAGGACATGCACATTAAGGATGTGACCTCAGTGGCAGCAGTGGCAATGAGAGACAGGATGCATAAAGGGGAGATGATAGATAGATAGATAGATAGATAGATAGATAGATAGATAGATAGATGATAGATAGATAGATAGATGCCCCCACATATAAAACGGAGGTTTCTCACTGTCAAAAAAGGGCAGGAAATACAGAAAGAGAGAAAACTAGAATAAAATCTTGTGTTGTTGGATTAAAATTGAGAACAATGACAGATGATGGATGAATGGATTGATGGAGAGCTAGAGAGAAAGATAACATATGGCATTTAATAAGGACCCAGTAATTCTTGTTCCCAAATTCACTTAAATGATTTGAATGTTTAGGTTGTGAGGAGTGTACAATATAGGAGAAAAGATGTGGTGTTTGGATCCAGGGTCAGGTAAGATCTGGGTTCAAAATTATCTCTACTGAATAATTTTATGTAATAGTCGCAAATCTTGTTGGATAGAAAGGAAACAAACTACAAAACATCTTTAAGTTAGTAGTACTCAACCAAGAGTGATTTTGTCCCCCAGGAGACATTTGGCAATTTCTGGAGACATTTCTGGTTGTCACAACTGAGGGGGGGCACTGCTAATGGCAGGATTTACTGAGTAAAAGGAAGGAATGCTGCTAAATATCCTACAGTGCATAGGACAGCTCTCACAATGAAGTTACTGGTATGGGCTGAATCATGAACATCAAACCCTCAGCACCTCAGAATATGACTGTGTTTGGAGACAGGAACTTTAAAGAAGTGGCTCAATTAAAGTGAGGTCATGAGCATGGGCCCTAATAGAATCTAACTGGTATATTTATAAAAAGAGGATATTTAGACAAACAGACAACAGGGGTGTTCTTGCACAGAGGAAAGACCGCATGAGGGCACAGCAAGAATACAACCACATGTAAGACAAGGAGAAAAGCCTCAGAAGAAACCAAAGCTGCCTACACCATGATCCTGGACTTCCAGCCTCCAGAATGGTGAAGAAATACATTCCTATTGTTTAAGCCACCCACACTGTGGTATTTTATTATGTCAGTCATGTAGTTATTCAGCCCAAAATGTCACTATTGACAAGGTTGAGAAACTCTGGTTTATGATATATGGAAACAGTCCCGAGAAGAGCTTTGGTGGATATGAAAGACAACCTGGCTAATATCGAGCATTTAAATGCCAAGCTGAAAAAGAGAAGGGAAATAAGTTGTCCTCTCCATAAAAACTAGAAAAAGTTATTCAGTGGAGAAACTTATGCCATTGACTTCATATACTGATGGGCCAATGCAGTTAACATTTTCTCTTCTGGGCCACAAAGTCTCTGAAAATGCAATTTCAAAAATAAAATCAGTCTGATTTGGCACTAAGTATATTTTTACTTCTTTGGTTTTTTGTTTTTTTTTTGCAGTAAAACCAAATTTGGGACACCCAAGAATTTGATTTATATGTACATTTGCTGAAAACACTATTACCCAGAAGACTAAGGAAGCCCAACCATCACATAATCTCAAAATTACTTTCTCGTGGTTTACAAAGGAAGAAGGAATCTTCCTTCACACAACATATATGTTAAAGTTTTTGTGAAGGTTCAAATGTGTGATACAATTTAATTGTTCTCTTCGTTGGCACAAAACTCAAAATGAATCAGAAAGATACACCTAAAAGCTAAAACCGTAAAACACTTAGAAAAATACATAGAAGAAAAATCTTTGCGACCTTCAGTTAAGCAAAGATTTCTTATCCAGGACACAAAAATCACCAACCATATAAGAAAAAATTGATTAAGCTCCAGAAAAAAAAAATTAAGTTCTATTCTTTAAAAGTTCTATTTAAAAAAATTGAAAGGTGAAGCACTTGAAACTGGAAAAAATTTTAATATGTATGTATGACAAAAGACTTCTCTACAGAATATTTTAAAAAATACTCATAGCCCAATAAGAAAAAGCAAGAAACCCCCCAAAATGTCCAGAATATTTGAACATAAAAAACAGAAGATGCAGTAATGATCAATAAACACATAAAAAGTCTCAACAACATTAGCCATCAACAATTTTTTTTTCTTTTTAGGGCTGCAACTGTGGCACATGGAAGTTCCCAGGATAGGGGTTAAATCATAGCCTCAGCTGCCAGCATACACCACAGACACAACAACACAGGATCTGAGTCATGTCCATGACCTCATGGGGATGCCAGATCCCCAATCCACTGGGCGAGGCCAGGAATCGAACCTGCAACCTCATGAATACTATTTGTGTTTATAACCCACTGAGCCAAAACAGGAACTCCAAAATAAAAATTTAATGAGATATCACTCACAGGAAAGCTAAAATTAAGAATACTGACATTGGCGTTCCCATCCTGGCGCAGCAGTTAACGAATCCAACTAGGAACCATGAGGTTGCGGGTTCGATCCCTGGCTTTGTTCAGTGGGTTAACGATCTGGCGTTGCCGTGAGCTGTGGTGTAGGTCGCAGACACAGCTCGAATCCTGCTTTGCTGTGGCTGCGGTGTAGGCCAGTGGCTACAGCTCCGATTAGACCCCTAGCCTGGGAACCTCCACATGCCACGGGTGCAGCCCTAAAATGACAAAAGGCAAAAAAAAAGAATGCTGACATTAAAAAGTGTCAGCAATTGTGGAGCAACTGAAACTCGTCCTTTAACTTGTAGGAGAATTAAATGGTACAACAATTTTGGAAAATAGTGTGGCACTTCCTCATAAAGTAATTACATGCTTTCCATCTGACATTTCCCATCTGACCAGCACCTCAAAATTTAGGTCTTTACCCAAGAGGAATGGAAGCATATCCACAAATACACACATATATTTATTTCTGGCAACTTGATTTACGATAGCAAAAACATGACACAACCAGATGTTTATGAATAGATGATGACATAAGCATATCACGGTTTATTCATACATTGAAATGCTATTCAGCAATATAAAGGAACAAATTATTTATACACACAATAACACAAATGAACTCCATTGACATTGGTTTGAACAAAGAAAGCCAAACACCAAAAAGTTGATATCATGTGATTCTGCTACAAAATTTTAGAACAGAAAACCAACTTAAGAGAGTAAAAATTGATCAGTGTCTGACTGTGGTAGGCTTATGAGGAATGACTGCAAAGGAGCACTGAGGAGCTTTCTAGGGTGAAAGAAATGTACCATATCTTGACTGGAGGAGTCAATATAAGGTTGTATATATTTGTCGAAACTCATTTAAGTATATACTTGAAAAGTGTGCATTTTGTTTTATGTAAATTAGCATCTATGAAGTGAATTTTAACTTATGGAGAGGTAAATGTGTAAATATTTGTATGTTTATATGTGGCCACTGGAAGGAATTGTGAACAGAAAAGACCCAAATCAATGAGCGTACCCAGTACCCAGAATATGGTGTTTTAAGTATAATTCTTCATGAAAAGGCACCTTGTCGAAATGGCTGACATCGGGTTGGAGAGGGAGGAGAAAATACAAAATGAACCTAGAATATCTTGTTGTGATAAAAACTCAAGAAATACTCAAAGAATAATGGGTCTTGTCAAAAAGACGAAGATGCTATCTTGAAGGCACTACCACACGCCAACTCTGGGAGAATTTGAGTACCAAATTAAGTAATGATAATGAGAGGTTTTTACCATTAAAATAAATAGGGAAACTAAGTAAAATATTTATTTGTTTATAACCTATTTCACTTTCTTATTTAGTGGAGTACATCAAAAGTGATGATCAAAGAGATATTTATATAAAGTACCTTCCCACAAAATGTTTTTTAATTACAAAGGGGAAGAGTGTAATGTTACCGTGGAAAATCATGGCAGATGCAACTTTAACAAGTGATCAAAGTAAATATAATTACTTAAGCGGTAAGTTTAAAATGTGTGTCATGTAATTTGGTTTATGAGAAGACTGCATCACTTCTGTGACATTCCTGCTAAAGACACATAACCTGAATCTGTTCCTAGAAGTGCCACATATGCATCATGTCAATTTGAATTTTTTCTGATATGGACACAGCAGAAATCTCAGGTATCTCCTCCTAGGTCAGCAGATACCTTGTATTCAGTACATAGCATTGGAAAATTCTTCTCATTGTACCACCCACCTCTTCTTATCTTAAGTACCTCTCTGATCTGTCATCTCATAGGATCTCTTTGCTTATTATTTTTACATTTTTAGATATGCTGCACAATTTTTAATTAAAGCACTTCCAACTTCTTAAATATTTGGATGAAAACAAATAGCAACATGAATATCAGTGAAAGATTTTATGTGTAGACTAAATTCATGTCTTAAAATATCAAGCCTCTAAGAAGTACAAAGATACTGGATTATAAGTGTCTGGCACCCAGTGGCCTGTGATTCAGTTACTGGCAGACATTTCAGCCTCTGAACTCATCTAGCAAGTGGCCTATAAATTATTATTTTTTTCTAAGCCTCTTAAGCAAGGAGATAGAAGAAAGCATTTGGAGGCTAAGAGCATAACCATCAAGTTGGTCATGTTTTGTCCTGCACAGAGGCTTTGCAAGAAACTCAGCCACCTGAGGTCAGTGTAAAATGACAGCAGCAGCTGCAGTCACAGAAAAATGTGTCTTTCCTTCCAGGACTGCAGGGCCTGCTGGGCCCTGGTCACTGGTGACAAGGGGTGAACTCAATTCATAACCTCACTGTGTTCCTTGGGCAGCCCATGCATACTTGCTGACTTCTGTAACAGTTGTTAGCACTAAACTTCTCAGTGCTGAGTCTTGCAGCAAAAAACACCAAAATCTGCTTTTAACAACCCTGTTAAGCGAAAATCAAATCTGTGTTCTCTGAGGTTCTCTGCAGACCTAGGAATGATGATCCCAATCTAGGAAAATGGTTCTCCCTGATGGAGCAAATACTGTAACAGAAATAAATATACTATTTGATTTTAATCTCCAAATGTACCCAAATTTTTAAACATCCCATCTCTGCTGATCTGTTTTAGAAATGGAGTGAAAGAAGTGAATACATAAAACTAAGATAAATCTTATGCTACAGAACACAGCTAAGTCATTACTTTAGAGGCTAGGTCTAATGCTTTATTGTAAACCTAAGGAAGCTCCATGTCATTGTTCCACAGCCTTCTAAATGAAATATATGCCATTTAATTATTATTAATGTAGCAGGAAATTTTTAAATTTTATTGAAGTATAATTGATTTACAGTGTGTTAATTTCTGAAGTATGGCAAAGCGATTCAGTTATACATTCTTTTTCATATTCTTTTCCATTACGGTTTGTCACAGGATATTGAATATAATTTCCTATGCTATATAGCAGGTCCTTGTTATTTATCCATCTTATATATAATAGGTTGCATCTGCTAATCCCAAATTTTTAATCTCTCTCCCCCTTGGAAACCACAAGTCTGTCCTCTATATCTGTGAGTTTGCTTCTGTTTCAAATATATTTTTATTTGTGTCTTATTTTAGATTTCACATGGAAGTGATATCATATATCACTTTTGTCTTTTTCTTTTGTTGACTTACTTCACTTAGTATGACAATCTCTACGTTCCTCCATGTTGCTGCAAATGGCATTACTTCATTCTTTTTATGACTGAGTAGTATTCCATTCTATAAATATACTGCATCTTCTTTACCCATTCCACTGTTGATAGACATTTGGTTGTTTCCATGTCTTGACTATTGTAAATAGTGCTGCAATGAACATTTGGGTGCATGTATCTTTTCAAAGTATAGTTTTGTCTGAGTGTATGCCCAGGAGTGGGGTTGCTGGATCTTTTTTTTAAAAAGTTGATTTACAATGTTCTGTCAAATTTTGCTGTACAGCAAAGTGACCCAGTCACTTATATATATTCTTTTTCTCACATTATCCTCCATCATGTTCCATCACAAGTGGATATAGTTCCCTGTGCTATACAGCAGGATCTCATTGGTTATCTACGCCAAATACAACAGTTTGCATCTTGTAACCCCAAACTCCCGTTCCATTCCACTCCCTCCTCCTCCCCCTTGGTAAACACAAGTCTATTCTCCATGTCCATGAGTTGTTTTTTTTTTTTTCCTGTAGATAGGTTCATGTATGCCATATAGGTTCATGTATGCCATGTATTAGAGTCCAGATACGTGATATCATATAATATTTGTCTTTCTCTTTCTGACTTATTTCACTTAGTGTGAGTCTCTAGTTCCATCCACGTTGATGCAAATGGCATTATTTTGTTCTTTCTTAGAGCTGATTAGTATTTCATTGTGTATATATACCACATTTTCTTAATTTATTCATGTGTTGAGGACATTTAGTTTGTTTCCATGTCTGGGCTACTGTGATTAGTGTTGAAATGAACACAGGAGTGCATATATCTCTTTCAATGAAAGCTTTTTCACGATGGATATATGCTGAGGATTAGAATTTCTGGGTCATATGATAATTCTGTATTTAGTTTTCTGAGGTCCCTCCATACTCTTTTCCATAGTGGTTGTACCAATTTACATTCCCCCCAACAGTGAGGGAGGGTACCCTTTTCTACACACTCGAGCTTCTGTTATTTGTTGACTTGTTAATGATGGCAATACTAACTGGTTTGATTTCTCCAATAATTAATGATATTGAACATTTTTTCATGTGCCTGTTGGTCATCTGTATATCTTCTTTGGAGAAATGTCTATTTAGGTCCTCTGCCCATTTTTCAATTGGCTTGTTGGTTTTTTTGCTATTGAGTTGCATAAGCTGTTTGTATATTTTAAAGATTAAGTAATCCCTTGTTGGTTGCATAGTTTGAAACTATTTTCTTCCATTCCATAGATTGTCTCTTTGGCTTTTTTTTTTTTATGGTTTCCTGTGCTGTTTAAAAGCTTGTAGGTTTGATTAGGTCCCCTTGGTTTACTTTCGTTTTTATTTCTGTTGTCTTGAGAGTCTGACTTAAGAAAACATTTGTAAGGTTGATGTCAGAGAATATTTTGCTTATGTTCTCTTCTAGGACTTTCATGGAGTCTTGTCTCATGTTTAAGTCTCTAAGTCATTTTGAGTTGATTTTTGTGCATGGTGTGACGGTGTGTTCCAGTTTCATCGATTTACATGCAGCTGTCCAGTTTTCCCAGCAACACTTGCTGAAAAGAAAAAAGACAGTCTCTTTCCCATTTTATATTCTTGTCTCCTTTGCCAAAGGTTAATTGACTTTAGATGTCTGGGTTTACTTCTGGGTTTTCTATCCTGTTCCATTGGTCTGTATGTCTGTTTTTGTACCAGTACCACACTCTCTTGATTACAATGGCTTTATAATATTGTCTGAAGTAGGAGAGTTTTGCCTCCTGCCTGGTTTTTGTTTCTCAGGATTGCTTTGGCAATTCTGGGTCTTTTGTGGTTCCATATAAATTTTTGTATTGTTTGTTCTAGTTCTGTGAAAAATGTCATGGGTAATTTGATAAGGATTGCACTGAATCTGTAGACTGAGTAATATGGCCATTTTTAGATATTAATTTTTACAATGCAGAAGCATATGATATCTTTCCATTTCTTTGAATCCTCTTTAATTTCCTTGACTAATGTTTTATAGTTCTCAGCATATATGCTTTCACCACCTTGCTCAGGTTTATTCCCAGGTTTTTAATTTTGGGGAGTGTGATTTTATTTTTTTATTTTATTTCGTATTGGACTGTTATTTATTGATCCTCAAAAAGAACAAGGTAAACACCATCATCACCTTCAAGTCTCAGTCAGGACTGAGCCTCTGGGAGCTCCAGCAAGTTATCTAGAGATTCTCTGGTGGGAAATCCACACTAGAGTGTAGTGCCTGGCAGTGTGGGCCTCTCTAAAGGTGGCTCCACAGCATCAGCTCAGACCTCAAGAGTCAGGAGTGGGGTGTGATTTTAAAAGGTATTGTATTTTTATATTCCTTTTCTAATATTTCATTGTTAAGATATAGAAATGCTATTGATTTCTGAATGTTAATCTTGTATCCTGCTACTTTGCTGAATTCATTAATCAATTTGAGTAGCTTTTCTCCATTGAATATTGTATTTGCTGTGGGTTTGTCATAAATGACTTTTATTATGTTGGTATGTTCCCTTTATACCCATTTTGGTAAGAGTTTTTATCATGAAAGCATGTTGGACTTTGTCAAATGCTTTTTCTGCACCTATTGAGATGATCATATGGTTTTTTACTTTTCTTTTGTTAATGTGGTATAGGACTTGAATGATTTGTGTATTTTGAACCATCCTTGTGAACCTGGGATGAATCCCACTTGGTCATGGTGTAAGTTCTTTTTTATATGTTGTTGGACTTGGTTGGCTAAAATTTTGTTGAGAATTTTTGTGTCTATATTCATCAAAGATATTGGCCTATAATTTTCTTTTTTGGTAGTATCTTTGTTTGGTTTTGGTATTAGGGTGATGGTAGCATCACAAAATATCTTTTGGAATATTCCTTCTTCTTCAGCCTTTTGGAAAAGTTTGAGAAGGATGGGTATAATTTCCTCTTTGCATGTTTGCTAGAATTCACTTGTGAAACCATCCGGCCCTAGACTTTCATTTGCAGGGAGTGTTTTTATTACATATTCAATTTCATTTGTAGTAATCAGTCTTTTCAATTGATCTATTTCTTCTTGATTCAGTTTTGGCAGGATGTATGTCTCTAGAAAGTTGTCCATTCCTTCTAGGTTGTCAAATTTGTTGGCATATAATTGTTCATAATATTCTCTTATGGTGTTTTGTATTTCTGCAGTGCCTGTTGAGATTTCTCCTTTTTTATTTCTTATTTTGTTATTTTGAGTTTTTCTCTCCTCTTCTTCATGAGTCTGGCAAGAGGCTTGTCGATTTTGTTTGCCCTTTCAAAGAACCAGCTCTTGGTTTTATTTTTATTTTTTTTCTATTGGTAACACAGCATGGACCTTTTCCTCCTGCAGCTTGTAGTTCTTGTGCTCAGAGAACTCTACCTCATTTCATACAACCTCTACACCCTCCTCTGTATCCATGGCCAGGTATGCATTGTCAACATGTTGTATATTCCACTGATTCACCTCTTCTCGCCTCTTCTGCCAGTGTCCACAGGGTGACTCTTCCAAGACTCAACTTCACTTTCCTCTTCTTCCTCTGGGGAAGCAGCTGAAGTCATAGAGGTCACAGGAGGTGACACTGACGTCAGGACAGGCACTGTGGAGGAGGATTCTACCTTTGGGTCTGAGCCACTGCTGAGTACTATCTGGGACTCCCCCTCTGACATACTGGAACAAACACCCAGGCCTCTGGCCTCCACTCCCACAGCCTGTGCTCCACTGAGATTCCAGGGCCCCAGATCTGAAAGTCTCCCTCACAGCTGTGCTCCCGCACACACAAACACACACACAACTGAACTCTGGCAGTTCTATATTTAGTTTTATGAGGAACCTCCATACTATGATCCATAGCGGTTGTGTCAATTTACATTCTCACCAACAGTATAGGAAGGTTCTCATTTCTCCACCCTCCCTCCAGTATTTGCTATGTGTAGACTTTTAAATGATGGCTATTCTGACCCATGTAAGGTGATAACTTGTTGTTTTCATTTGCATTTCTCTAATAATTTGCAATGAGAAACACCTTTCTGTGTGCCTAAAGGTCATCTGCATGTATTCTTTGGAGAAATGCATATTTAGTTCTTCTGCTCATTTTTCTATTCGGTTGTTTGGTTTTTTGTTATTGAGTTGTATGAGCTGTTTATAGATTTTGTAATTAAGCCCTTTTCAGTTGCATAGTTTGTAAAGATTTTCTTCCATTATGTAGGCTGTCTTTTCATTTCTTTATGATTTTCTTTGCTGTGCAAAGAAATGATTAGGTTCCATTTGTTTATTTTTGTTTCTGTTTCTATTTCCTTAGGAGACTGACCTAAGAAAATATTGGTATGATTAATGTTAGAGAATGTTTTGCCTATGTTCTCTTCAAGGGGTTTTATAGTGTCTTGTCTTATATTTAAGTCTTTAAGCCAATTTGAGTTTATTTTTCTGTGTGATGTGAGGTTGTGTTCTAGCTTCACTGATTTACATGTGGCTGTCCAACTTTCCCAACACCACTTGCTGAAGAGACTATCTTTTTCCCATTGTATATTCTTGCCACTATTTTAGAAGATTAATTGTCCATAGGTCAGTTTATGGGCTCTCTGTTCCATTCCAGTGATCCATATGTCTGTTTCTGTGTTCATACTATGCTGTTTTTATTACTATAGCTTTGTAGTATTGTCTGAAGTCTACAAGGATCGTGCCTTCTGCTTTGTTCTTTTTCCTAAAGCTTAGGAAATTCTTTGGAATTTCTGAGTCTTTTATGTTTCCATATAAATTTTAGAAGTATTTGTTCTAGCTCTGTGAAAAAATAGCATGGATGGTTTGATAGGGATTGCATTAAATCAGTAGATTGCTTTGGGTAGTATGACCATTTTAACGATATTAATTCTTTCAACTCAAGAGCATGAGATATCTTTCCATTTTTTTAACAAATCATCTTCAGGTACCTTTATTAATGTTTTTCAGTTCTCAGTATATAAATCTTTCACTTCCTTGGTCAGCTTTATTCCTAAGTATTTTAATTTTTTGGTGCAATTTTAAAATGGATTGCTTTTTAAAAAGGGATTGCCTTTCTGATATTTCATTGCTAGTGTAAAGAAATGTGGGGGAAGGATCAAGTGGCAGAAGAGTTAGATATAGTGCTCATCTTCTCCCACAAACACATAAAAAAAACACATCTACATGTAGAATGACTCTCACAGAATATCTATTGAACACTGGCAGAACTTAAACTCCAAAAAGGGCAAGAAACCCTCAACATAACTGTGTAGAACAAAAGAAAAAAAGGAAAAAGAGAGAGAGAGAAGGAATCAGGATCGTACTAGTGTTCATGAGAGGAAGCTGTGAAAGACAAAAGGGACCCACACCCTGGGAAGCCACCTAACAAGTGGGGAGATCAGCTGAGACAGAGGAACCTCAAAGTTGCTGAGAAAACTGCAGCAGTTGGACTGAGGAGGGCAAAGAAGAGTGAGAGCCACACAGATCATCTGCACCAGACACCAGAGCCTGAGATGCTTTGGTGGGGGCTGGAGGTCAGTTCTGGGGAGAGAACTGGGATTGGGTATGTGGATACAGCCTGAGGGTCTAAGGAGCAGTATGCCATAGGCTGAAGAGTGGTGTACCATGGGCTTGGCAGCACAACACCAACAATAGATGGAATCCAGAGGAGGTCTGGGCCCACAGGAGAAGCAAGGCACCATTGTTGGGGAGGGCAAGAGGAAGAGGAGGGGTGGATCACCATAAGAATCTCCCTGTCCACAGTGGTCTCTCAGAGGGTGGGGTGCCTCTGGCACAGGCTGTGGGTAGTGAGAGGCCACTTTCTTGAGCTACAGGAGATGAGCAAGTCTTGTGTGGGCTAAGGGCAGCAGGGAGGCTAAGCATGATATGGTGCCTCTTGCATAATCTATAGGCAACAGGGACAAACCACAGCAGTCATCTCAGAAAACAGAGGGAGGCATGGCCTGACACCGCTAGAGGGCCCCCATCACCTCAGAGAGCACCACAGAGAAGGGCATTGCAACAGAACACCACCTGTTGTTGCTCTCACTCCCCTGGGAACACACCTGCCCTGTGGCTGCCCCTAACAAACACTCCAGGCAGAATCCACACACTTGAACACTGTCCCATCCCAGAACCCTGCAACTAGGAGTACCTTGTGCAGCACCTTCTGTGTGTGCTGAGCAGAATGGAGTGTTTTTTGCTCCATCTACAGGTGGTGGGGGCAAATCACTGCAGTTACCTCTGACTCCAGAGATAGCATGGCCCACCCCCACTAGGGGGTCCATGAACAGGCCCCACTTGTGGATACAATCACCTCAGAGGGCACCACAGAGGGAGGCATTGTGACCAAATACCACCTGATGTTGCACTCACTGCCCTGGGAACTCACACACCCTGCTACTGCCACTGCCAAATTCTCTGGGCACCTCCTAAATCTGCCAAAGACTCATTACAACTTCCTAGGGCCCTGAAACAAGGAGTAGCCTGCACCACCTTCTTTCAGGTCCTTGCTGTTGTTAAGAGCCCAGCAACCAGGCACTGACTACTAGTCCTACCCATTGCCTCCTTCTCCCTGGAAACACACTCAGCACCATGGGGATAATAGCCTTCTCACACTGAAGAAAGAGACAGCAAGTATCCAATGTCCCATGCCAAAAATAAATAGTGACCCCCCCATGAAATAAAAAGGGGCACTCTTGCATAGAAATAGCCCTTCAAGACTATAGTTCTGTTTCCCTAAACTCACAGAAAAAGAAAAAACATGAGCAAGATGAAGAAGCTCAAAAACCATTCACAGTTAAAAAAATAGGAGAATTCACCTGAAGAGGCAAACAGTGAAATAGACCTCTGCAGTATGATAGACACTGAATTCAAAAGGGAAATAGTGAAAATACTGAAGAAAATAAGGCTGAAGAATCAAGGAATTAAGAGTGGATATAAACAGTAATGCAAATTACTTTAGAAAGGAACTAGAAAATGCGAGGAGGAACGAAGAAAAATTAGAAACTTCATTTGCAGAGATACAAACTGAGCTAAAGTCACTAAAGAGCAGAATGAATAATGCTGAGGAACGAATTAGTGACTTGGAAGATACAATAATGGAAATCACCCATTCAGGACAGCAGACAGAAAACCAAATGAACAAAACACAAAAGCAATATAAGAGATCTATGGGATAATATAAAGTGGGCCAATTTATGCATTATAGGAATTCCAGAAGGAGAAGAAAAAGGAAAGTGGATAGAAAATATATTTGAAGAAATTATTTCTGAAAACTTTCCAAATCTAAAGGAAGCTAATATCAAGATACAGGAAGAAGAGAGGGCCCCAAACAAGTTGAACCCAAAGAGGCCCACACCAAGACATATTTTAATAGAAATGGCAAAATTTAAAGATAAAGAGAGGATTCTAAAGCTAGCAAGAGAAACACATAGTGTTCATTACAAGTGAACCCCCATAAGGCTATCAGCTGATTCTTCTACAGAAACACTACAGGCCAGAAGAGAGTGGCAAGATATATTCAAAGTTCTAAAAGGAAAAAAATTGCAATCTAGAATACTCTATCCAGAAAGAATATCATTTAAAATAGAAGGGGAAATAAAGAATTTATCCAACAAACAAAAACTAAATGAGTACAGCAATACCAAATGCATTTTAAAAGAAATACTGAAAGGGCTTCTCTAAATAAAAAGAAGCAAGAAGAAATAGGATGGAGGAAAGCACAATTGGAAAGCAATCACTTAAGTAAGCCAATATACAGATCTAAAAGGGAAAAAAAAACCTCCTGTAAAAGTGACGATAAACACAAAGAACAGCAAAATGACAAACATGAAGATGTTAAAAAACTTCAAGATCATACAACATGAAGAAAGAAAGTAAGAAAATCTAACCTTTTTTTTAAATCATGTGTGTGAGCCTATATGACTATCAGGCTAAAGCAAGCAGATACAGGAAGGGGTTAACGTACTTAAAAAACTGGGCAACCAGAAATCAAAACTGAACATTACATTCACAAAAATTAAAAAGAAAAGTACTCAAATATAAAATAAAACTAAATCAGCCAACCAAAAGTAGAAAGGAACAAAGGAGAAACATAGAGTCAACTGGAAAACAAGGTCTAAAATGGCAATAAATACATATTTATCAATAATTACCTTAAATGTCAATGGACTGAATGTTCCAATCAAAAGACACAGAGTGGCAGATTGGATAAAAAAGCAAAAGCCTACAATATGCTGTCTACAAGAGACTCACTTTAGGGCAAAGGAAACATATAGATTGAAAATGAGGGGATGGGAAAAGAGATCTCATGCCAACGGACAAGACAGAAAAGCAGGAGTTGTAATACTCATATCAGACAAAATAGACTTTAAGATGGAAGCCATAAAGAAAGACAAAGAATGACACTATTGAATGGTAAAAGGATCCATTCAAGAAGAGGATATTACAATCATCAATATATATGTCCCTAATATAGGAGCACCCAGATACCTCCAATAAATACTAACAGTCATAAAGGAGAAATTGATGGGAATACAATAATAGTAGGAGACTTTAACATAACACCCCACTCACATCAATGGACAGATCCTCTAGAGAGAAAATCAATAAGGTAACAGATATTATAAGTGACACAACAGAAATTTCATGACATTTCATTCAAAAAAATCAGAATATGCATTTTTCTCAAGAGCACATGAAATATTCTCAAGGATTGACCACATACTGGGGCACAAAACTAACCTCAACAAATTTAAGAGTACAGAAATTATTTCAGTATCTTCTATGACCACAATGGCATGAAATTAGAATTCAACCTCAGGAAAAGAAACAAGAAAAAAATAACTACATGGAGACTAAACAACATGCTACTAAAAAAACCCAATGGGTCAAAAAGGAAATTAAAAAATACCTCGAGACAAATGATAATGAAGACAAACCATTCAAAATCTATGGGATGCTGCAAAAGCAGTGTTTAGAGGAAAATTCATAGCGATTCAGGCCTTCCTCAAACAAGAAGAAAAATTTCAGATAGACAACTTAACCCACCACCTAAATGAATTAGAAAAAGAAGAACAAATAAAACCTAAAGACAGCAGAAGAAAAGAAATCATAAAGATCAGAGAGGAAATCAATAAAATAGAGATTCAAAAACAATAGAAAAAAAATCAATAGAACCAAGAGCTGATTCTTTGAAAATGTAAATAAAATTGACAAGCCTCTGCCAGACTCACCAAGAAGAGGAGAGAAAAAACCCAAATACCAAGTAATCATCCAGGATCTTTAAATACTTAAAAACAAAATTCCCTCACATCATTATGCTAATTTATATTACAAAAGAGCTGACTACCAGAGATTTATATTTGTTTTCATAAAATTATGGATATAAGTATTTACCAAAGGAGAGAGCGAATGAAGAGTTCCCTTCATGGCTCAGTAGTTAATGAACCTAAATAGGATCCATGAGGATGCTGGTTTGATCCCTGGCCTTGCCTAGTAGATTAAGGATATGGCAATGCCATGAGTTATGGTACAGGTCGCAGACGTGACTCAGCTCCTTTGTTGCTGTGGCTGTGCTGTAGGCCAGCCACAACAGCTCCAATTCAGCCCCTAGCCTGGGAATCTCCATATGCCATGGCTGCAGCCCCAAAAAGGCAAAAGAAAAAAAAATAGAAATGAAATCAATTTCTTTATGTTAACCTAGTATTAACATTCAGCTACATTGCTGAATTCATTATCAGTTCTAGCAGTATTGTGTGGATTCTTTAGGGATTTCATTATATAGTGACATGTCATCTGCATATGATGATAATTTTCCTTCTTCCCTACAAATTTTAATAAATTTTATTTCTTTCTCTTGGCTGATTGCTGCAGTTAGGACTTCAACTACTATGTTGAAGTGAAGTGGTTAGAGTGGGCATCCTTGTCTTATTTCAGATTTTGGCAGGAAGGCTATCAGCTTTTCAGTGTTGAGTATTAAATTGGCAATAGGGTTATCATAAATGGATTTCTTATGTTGAGATATAATCCTTCTATTACCACCTTGGTAAGAGTTTTTATCATGAATGGATGTTGAATTTTATCAAATGCTTTTTCTGCATCTATTGAGTTAATCACATGTTTTGTTTTTTCTTTTGTTGATGTGATGCAACACATTGATTGATTTGTGTATGTTGAACCATCCTTGTGACCCTGGGATGAATCCAAGTTAGTTATGATGTATGATCTTTTTATATGTTTTTGGATTCAGCTTGCTAATATTTTGTTGAGAATTTTTGCATCTATATTCATCAAAAATATTGTACTGTAATTTTCTTTTTTTGGTAGTGTCTTTGTCTGGTTTTGGTATTAGGTTGATGGTGGGCTTCATAGACTGTCTTTGGGAGTGTTCCTTCCTCTTCAAACTTTTGAAAGAGTTTGAGAAGGATCAGTAAAAGTTTTTCTTTGTATGTTTGGTAGAATTTCCCTGTGAAGCCATTTGGACCCAGACTTTTTTTAGGGAGGTTTTTTTTTTTTAATGACTCTATTTCACTTCAAGTTATTGGTCTGTTAAAGTTATTTCATCTGAATTCATTTTGGTGGGCTGTATCTTTTTAGAAAGTTGTCACTTTGAGGTTTTCAGATTTTTTGACATATGATCATTCAGAGTGTTCTCTTATGGGTTTTTTTTTGTATTTTTGCAGTATCAGTGGAGATTACTTCTTTTTCATTTCTTATTTTGTTTATTTGGATTCTCTCTTCTTTTTGAGTCTTGCAAGCAGCTTGTCAATTTCCTTTCAAAGAACCACCTATTGATTTTATTGATTTTTTCTATTTTTTCTTTTCAGTAGTCTATTGGTTTTTTAATCTCCGTTTTCTCTCTGACCTATATTATGTTCTAAATAAGTCATGCATTGCCATGATCTTCCCTCTAAGAACACATTTTGTGGCATCCCAAAGATTTTGTATGGTCGTGTCTTCATTGTCATTTGCCTCAAAATATTTTTAACTTCTTTGATTTCATTATTAATTTATTGGGTTTTTTTTAGTAGCTTACTGTTCAGTCTCATGTAATTGTTTTTTTCTCATTTCCTTTTCTGTGGTTGAGTTCTAGTTTCAGGCCACTGTGATCTGAAAAGATGCTTGAAATAATTTTTATATTCTTAAATTTGTTGAGGCTTCTTTTATGCTCTAGTGTGTGGTCAATCTTAGAGAATGTTCCATGTTCACTTAAAAAGACTGTGTATTTTGCTTTTTCAGGGTGTAATGTCCTGAAAATATAAATTAAATCTAACTGTTCTATTGTATTATTTAGAATCTCTGTTGCCCTATTGATTTTCTGTCTTGAAAATCTGCCCATTGATGTGAGTGAGATGTTAAAATCTCCTACTATTATTGTATTCCCATCAGTTTCTCCCTTTATGTCTGTTAGTATTTGTTTTATTCAATTTATTTTAAGACCTCCTATTGAGCTCTTAGTCACAGCCTCCTGCATAAATTTTTTGGTTAACAGACTATATACATATTAAAACAGAACAAAATCATCACTCTCATACAAAGATAAAATGAACATATCAAGGATTTTATTTAACTCAATAATAAGAGAACCAGTAGGAAATATAATATGGGAATTGGACTTCCAGAGATTTATATTCTCTGACAAAACTATGTTACATTGCCATGAACAGGAATCATTTGCTTAGCTGCCCACAGGGAATATTTTCATTATTATTAAAATTCTAAGGAGTTCCCATCATGGCTCAGCAGAAAAGAATCTGACTAGTATCCATGAAGATGCAGGTTCGATCCCTGGCCTTGCCTAGTGGGTTAAGGATCCGGTGTTGCTCTGAGCTGTGGTGTAGGTCACAGATGCAGCTTGGATCTGACATTGCTGTGGCTGTGGTGTAGGCTGGCAGCTACAGCTCTGATTCAAGCCCTAGCCTGAGAAACTCCATGTGCCATGGGAGTGGCCCTAAAAAAGTAAACACCAAAAAAAAAATTCTAGAAGTTAACTTCTTTTTCTATGAACCTGTAAGATAACCTATTCAAAAACAACCAAAAGCAGGAATGAGTCCAAATGGACAAACAAGCCAGAATCCTACTAAATTACTAAGCTTTGCACTATTTTCCCCCTCAGGATCAAAGACCATAGATAAACCCCACAAATATTTTGCTTTTTTATTACCATTGGGACCTTCATATGACCTCATGGAACCTGGATGATGATGGAGATTAAATGATTTGCCAAGCAGGTGTCTGGGTCTCAGATTCAGAGTACTTTTGATTTAAAGAAAATAAATTTTGTTGATATCTGTTACACCTCTGAGTGTCTGAAATACAATTCATAATCTGTTGTACTAAAGTTTCTTGAGAACAGAGGCATTGATCTACTTCTGTTTTCTTAGACTTGAGACCAGATGAATAGGCCATTGGTGAATATTTGCTGTATGGATATAATGAATGCTAAGAAACAAGAGAAAATTGTATATTTCACACAGTTAAGTAAAACTTCATTGGGGAAAAGAACTTCTAACCATGAACTATCTTGTATATGTACTATGCAAATTCTTACCTGGTTTCACTGTATCCTCTGTGAGACAAATAACAAGAAGAATCTGATATGGAAACACAGAGGTTGAAGAGTGAGCCTTGTATCTGCCTGTTTTCTAAGAAAACTGAGAGAGGAAAGAACATCAAGCATAAAATTATTTTCTTTTGTAGGGAAAACAGTTGTGTTTTACTGGGAAACTATGTATTGCCTGGGCTCTAGAGAACACTCAAGATTATCTGATACTAATCTGTTATCCTTGTGCTCTTTTGCAACTCTGTAAATTGAAGATAAGTAGTAGCAATGCAAAATAAGTCCTGGATATTGACATAAAAATCATGTCATGTCCAATAGAGGCTCAATTGATTTCCTTTTCCTTCTTGTGGGGAAACAACTTTTGCCTCCATTTGCACATTCATTTCCATATTCCTGACTTATAAAGGCACCTGTTTCTTCAGAGTCTCTTGAACCAGTTATAACATCTGCCTAGTATCCTCATTGTAAGCAGATAAGTTAAAGGGTCCCCAGAGAAAGAACCAGGAATGGCTTTCTTGATATAAAAGAAGCTGTTATGGCTTAAGTAATTTTGTGATCTAAGCCAGGCCATAATGTCTGACCTTGAACAGGCCTTAGTAACCATTGTTCTTAAGAAAAGTAAGGGAAGGCAGGAACAAAGGAAAAGCAGTCAAGTAACAGTCAGTTGAGCAATAAAACAGAGTCCTAGTCCCTCCTCAGGGAATATACATCACAGCTTGATACAGGTCTTTGAATTCTGCAGGAACTTAAGCCCCCACCAAGGTGGAAGATGGAAGGATGATATTAACCATTTGATTCAATCAACTGAAGCTTGGACTCTGTGGATGACATTTGTCCCAAATCTGTGCTAAATTCTCCTTTGCTCAAGCCCCTTCATGAATATGCATGTACCCTTAGCTTTAAACTTCCTTAATTTTGCTGTTCAGAGAGATTTCTTTGGGAACAATCTCCAGTGTTCTCCTTAGTTGCTGCAAGTAATAATAAATCCTTCCTTCTCCCAAACTTTGACTTAGTAGTGCCTCAACACCCACCAAGAGCTGAATCTAGATTTTGGACAACAACACTGGTTAATGAGTAGAATAAAATATTTAAAACCTATTCACTTTTATCTCTTTGAGAGTCATGTCTTTAACATTTTTTTTAAAGTATCCTTTAACACACTTCATAATAGTACTAGTTTTAGAAGAAAGTGAATATGCAATTCAAAACAAGGGTGAGGAAAAAGCAGATAGTGGAAAGGGGACATCAGGCTTTCAAAATTAATTGGGAGTTGAGTTTGTTGTAGGATGCATTTAAACATTTGTGCACGTAATATGTGATGCAAGCCCAAGAGGATAGCAATGGTATTCAAATAACTCTCTGAAAACTACCCGTAAATATATTTTTAAATTTTACCCCATTACCTTTATCAAAATATCCAGACGAATATTGAGAGGAATCTAACCCAAATGTGAATTTTCTTTTTCTCTTCTTTTTAAGTTATTTCCTATTTCCTCCTCCTGTTAAATATCGATATGAAAATCACACCAATGTTAAAAAGTGTAGATGATATAGGGATCAGTTTTCCTCTTAATGTCTAATAACGCATCACCTCTAGGCTTTCCCAGGTGATTCTTTGGAACAGTTCACTTCCTCCAGGACTTTCTGACCTAACCTTCCTCAGAAAACAGAAATCAATGAGCTAGCCTCAAGTTTAGGTCACAAGGATCTTATTAAGTTCAATATAATTTACCTATCATTTCTCAACTCTGGAATACATCTGCATAATTCATTCTCTAGGGAGACTAAGAGGAGGATCTCCAGGGATAAACACTGAAAGAGCGTCCTTCTAAAGTGTAGTTAGGCTAGGGGGTGGGGATACACTGGGAGAGAAATGCTCATTTGGCCGATAAAAGCAGTCTCTCCCCAGATGCTAGGGCATTGTTTGGGAAAGAAAATTTCAGAATTGAACAGGTGGGAAATAAAATATGATTTCCTTGGAGATTTCATCAAGCTGAAAAAATAAACAGGGTGTTATGTGCAAGAAAACCCCAAATGTTTCCCTAGAATACAGAAACAACAATCCTAGTTGACTACTTCTTTTTAAAGCTGCCTTCGTGGGGAGAAAATAAGTTACAGGCTTTCACCAGTAGAGGGGAATACTGTCCTAGGAAAAGGCATATGATCTCTTTCATTTCTTTTTTTTTCACCATAGTTCTTCCATGGTGTAAGCAAGAGACAAATGTTTCTACTTTATTTTCCTCATTTATAGAATATTAAACAGCAGGAAATTTGGCTTCTCCTTAGGGGAAACTATTAGCCATTAACAACCAGCAGAAAACTCCAAGGGATGGGCATTCATGATTTGTCCTTTAGAAACAATGGACTCTTTAATATCTTGCTGTTTTCACTCAGTATCACCATGCCTTATACAAGGCTTACTTCTAACCCTGCAAAACATTAAGAAACTGATTTCATGAGGGGAAGCTATATCCCACAGTGGAGCTACAAAGGAAGTATAATGGTGCTGAAAGAAGGGAAGGGTGTAATTTCTTGCGAGACCACAGGACTGAGAAAACTCCCTGCCAAATCAGCTTTAAAGCCCCTGCCATAATTATAGCAAGCAGAGAGCATGTTATTTTTAGGAAAAGAAAGCAGAGTCTCTTCAGCCACCAGGAGCGCACCTTCTGATTAGAAAGAGATGAAGTCCCATATTATCCAGCCATCTTTGGAGCTAAAGAAAGAAAAAGAGAGAGCAAAAAAGAGGGAGGGATGGAAGGAGAAGGAAGGAAGAAATCAAGGAAGGAAGGAAGGAAAGGAAGGAGGGAAATGGAAAAAGAAATGAAGAAAATAACAAAAAGCTATCAGGTTGGAAACTCTTAGAGATGAGGAATTAGTCTGACACCAGAATCCATTATATATTCTTTATGTTTGGATGCATATAAATAACATGTAGCAACTCAGGTCCAGAGACAGAAATCATACAGTGATTTTTTTTTTTATGGAGATACAGTTGATTTACAATGTTGTATTAGTTTCAGGTGTACAAAAAAGTGATTCAGTTATACACACATATATACTCTTCTCCAGATTCTTTTCAATTATAGATTATTACAGAATATTAAATATCATTTACTGTGATATATAGTAAGTCTTTGTTATTTATCTCTTTTATATACAGTAGTGTATAGCTGTTAATCCCAAACTCTTTATTTATCCCCCATTCCCTTTTTATAACCATGAGATTGTTTTCCGTGTCTGTGAGTCTGTTTCCCTTTTGTATATATGTTCCTTTTTTAGATTGCACATATAAGTGATACCACATGGTATTTGTCTTTCTCTAGCTTAGCATGATAATCTCTAGGTTCATCCATGTTGCTACAAATAGCATTAATTCATTCTTTTGTATGGCTGAATAATAGTCCATTGTGTGTGTATATGTGTATATATATATATATATATATATATATATATATATATATATATACCACATCTTTTTTTATCCATTCATCTATCTGTGGATACTTATGTTGCTTCCATGTCATGCCTCAATGAACACTGGAGTGCATGCATCTTTTTGAATTAGAGTTCTCATCTTTTCTAGATATTTTCCCAGGAGTGCGATTGTTGGATCGTATGGTAGTTTTATATTTAGTTTTTTAAGAAACCTACATACTGTTCTCAATAGTGGTTGCATCAATTTACATTCCCACCAACAGTAAAGTCCCCACACCCTCCCCAGCATTTGTTATTTGTAGACTTGTTAGTGATGACCATTCTGATTGGTGTGAGGTGATGCATCATCGTAGTTTTGATTTACATTTTTCTAGCAACTAGTGATGTTAAGCATATTTTCATGTGCCTATTGGCCATCTGTATGTCTTCTTTGGAGATGTGTCTATTTTCTTTTTTTAGTTATTGAGTTGTATGAGCTGTTTGTATATTTTGGAATTTAACCTCTCAGTCACAACATTTGCAAATATTGTCTCCCAGTCGTAAAACTGTCTTTTCATTTTGTTTATGGTTTCCTTTGCTGTGTAAAAGCTTATAGGTTTTATATGTCCCATTTGTTTATTTTTGCTTTTATTTCTATTACCTTGAGAGACTGACCTAAGAAAAGAGTGGTATGATTTATGTCAGAGAATATTTTGCCTATGTTCTCTTCTAAGAGTTTTATGGTATCATGTCTTATATTTAAGTAAGCCGTTTTAAGTTTATTTTTGTTTGTTGTGTGAGAAAGTGTTTTAACTTCATTGATTTGTACACAGTAATTTAAATAAGGAAAGTATAATATTAAAAGATCATGAAGGAGTTCCCACCGTGGCTCAGCTGAAACGAATCCGACTAGGAACCATGAGGTTGCGGGTTTGATCCCTGGACTTGCTCAGTGGGTTAAGGATCCAGTGTTGCCATGAGCTGTGCTGTAGGTTGCAGACAGATCCCACATTGCTGTGGCTGTGGTGTGGGCTGGCGGCTACAGCTCCGATTAGACCCCTAGCCTGGGAAGCTCCATATGCCATGGGTGCGGCCCTAAAACAACAACAAAAGACAAAAAAAAAATCATGGAACTATAACCAAAGAGTAGCTGTAAGGTATTTTTAAAACTATATACAGTACCCTAGGGCTAAAATAGATAGTACCTAAGGAAGACCTCCTCCCCAAGGCTGAGTACAGGTCTCACAGGAGAAGGTGAGGTTGTAGCCCACAGCATGGCAGAGAAGTTTACTGGTTTGCCTGGACCAGATCTGGTCTACTGTCACTGGGCAAACAAGGAACCAAACTTCAAGGGGTCCAGGCTTGCCCAGGCAACATACTGACATGCAGAGTTAGCCTACCAGGCACAGGCAGAATATAGGTGAGCCTAAGCTGCTGACCAGGAAAATAAGTGTGCTGAGGCAGTGAAGTTGACTTATGGGGACAGGGGGCCTGGAGAGCACAGCATCTATGTCCAGAAGGTTGCAGGAAGCCATCGCCTAGGTGGGCTGAGCAGGGAGGGCATGGAGGGGTCACACATTCTGGGTTCTTGGGTGGGGCAGAGCACAGCCCTATGCTTTAAAACACACACACACACACACACACACACACACACACACACACACACACACACCCTTGAGCTTGTAATCACTGATAACAGAAAGTCCCTTTCAACCTGCTATGTCCTTATAGTACTGAGAAAGCCCAACATCCTCTCTGTAAAGGTGAGATGTTAAAGGAATTCCATCCTTTATCATAGTGCATGTTGGAGAGTAAATTTAGAGCTGAGATGCAATCAATTGATAAGTGGCACATGTGGATAAGAAGCTATACAGTATTAAATACCAAATATGGGTGTAATGATTTGCCAAAAAAAAAAAAAAGTTGTATTCCTAAAGTTCTCAAACCAAGAACCCCTCCAGGTACTGGTTAAGCAGCCTCCTCCCATAAAAGGTTAGGAGAGAATTTTGAAGGGAGTCACATTATCCTGCACATTCCACAAAAAAGACAGCATTTCAGCAGATATAAGGATTCTGTTACTCTCTCAAGAAGGTAAGAACAGAGGTGGTGAGTGAGTGCTTCCTGGAGGACATTGCCACATGGAATGGGATGCAGTCAGGTTTGAATAAGGAACTTGCCAACTATTACATTTAGAATGGATAGGCAATGAGTTCCTACTCTATAGCACAGGGAACTACATCCAATCTATTATGATAGAACATGATAGAAGATAATATGAGAAAAAAAATGTATATATACATTTGTATGACTCTGTCACATCACTGTTTAGCAGAAATTGGCAAAACATTGTAAATTGACTACACTTTAATTTAAAAAACTTTTAAAGAAACTTTCAGCACAGTTTCTTAATGTGCAGGAGTTTGATGGTTGGTTGATTTTACTTTCTTGGTTCTTAATGGCTTTTTTTAATTTATTTTTTATTTTTTTGCATTATAGCTGGTTTACAGATTTCTGTCAGATTTTCCAACTGCACCGTGTTGTGACCCGGTTACATGTACATATATGGATTTGTCACATGTGATTAGACAAAGTTCCCCGTGCTATACAGTTGGATCTCCTTGCTTTTCCATCATTAAAGCACTATTTGTCCCCATTGCCTCCCACCCCTCCCCCACCCCCCTGGCAACCACAAGTGTTCCCCAAGTTCATGATTTTCTTTTCTGTTGAGATGTTCATTTGTGCGGTGTTTGTCCAGTTATAAGAGATTTCATATGGCATCTGTCTTTCTCCTTCTGACTTGCTTCACTCAGTATGAGGGTTTCTAATTCCATCCATGTTGCTGCGAATGACATTATTTTATCCTTTTTTATGGCTGAATAGTATTCCATCGTGTATATATACCAAATCTTCCTAATCCAGTCATCTGTCGATGGACATTTGGGTTGTTTCCATGTCTTGGCTATTGTGAATAGCGCTGCAGTGAACATGTGTGTGCAGGTGTCTTTCTCCAGGAAATCTTTGTCTGGATATATGCCCAAGAGTGGGATTGCTGGGTCATATGTTAGTTCTATGTATAGTTTTCTAAGGTACCTCCACACTGTTTTCCATAGTGGTTGCACCAGCCTACATTCCCACCAACAGTGCAGGAGGATTCCCTTTTCTCCACACCCCCTCCAGCATTTGTTGTTTGTGGACTTGTTAATGATGGCCATTCTGACTGGTGTGAGGTGGTATCTCATAGTAGTTTTGATTTGCATTTCTCTAATCATCAATGATGTTGAGCATTTTTTCATGTGCTTGTTGGCCATCTGTATATCTTTTTTGGAGAAATGTCTATTCAGGTCCTTTGCCCATTTTTCAATGGGGTTGTTGGCTTTTTTGTGGTTGAGCTGCAACTGTTGTTTGTATATTTTAGAGGTTAAGCCCTTGTCAGTTGCGTAATTTGAAAAAAATTTCTCCCATTCTGTAAGTTGTCTTTTAGTTTTCTTTTTAGTTCCCTTGCTGTGCAAAAGCTTGTCAGCTTGATTAGGTCCCATTGGTTGATCTTTGATCTGATTTCTGTTGCTTTGGGAGACTGACTTAAGAAAACGTTAGTAAGGTTGATGTCCGAGAATGTCTTGCCAATGTTTTTTTCCAGGAGTTTAATAGTGTCTTGTCTTATATTTAAGTCTTTAAGCCATTTAGAGTTTTTTTTGTGTGTGTGCATGGTGTGAGAGTGTGCTCTAGTTTCATTGATTTGCATGCAGCTGTCCAAGTTTCCTGGCAATGCTTACTGAAAAGACTTTCTTTTTCCCATTTGAAGTTCTTGCCTCCTTTGTCAAAGATCAATTGGCCGTAGGTGTCTGGGTTTATTTCTGGGGTCTCTATTCTGTTCCATTGGTCCGTATGTCTGCTTTGGTACCAGTATCACACTGTCTTGATTACTGTGGCCCTGTAATATTGCCTGAAGTCTGGGAGAGTTATGCCTCCTGCTTGGTTTTTGTTCCTCAGGATTGCTTTGGCAATTCTGGGTCTTTTGTAGTTCCATATAAATTTTTGGATTGTTTGTTCCAGTTCTGTGAAGAATGTCAAGGGTAATTTGATAGGGATTGCATTGAATCTGTAGATTGC
>PVHT021183696.1:6800586-6852655 GCA_004024745.2 Catagonus wagneri
CTGTCTTGATTACTGTGGCCCTGTAATATTGCCTGAAGTCTGGGAGAGTTATGCCTCCTGCTTGGTTTTTGTTCCTCAGGATTGCTTTGGCAATTCTGGGTCTTTTGTAGTTCCATATAAATTTTTGGATTGTTTGTTCCAGTTCTGTGAAGAATGTCAAGGGTAATTTGATAGGGATTGCATTGAATCTGTAGATTGCTTTGGGTAGTATCGCCATTTTTACAATATTAATTTTTCCTGCCCATGAGCATGGAATACCTTTCCATTTCTTTGTATCTTCTTTGATCTCCATGATTAATGTTTTGTAGTTCTCTGCATATAAGTCTTTCACTTCCTTGGTCAGGTTTATTCCCAGGTATTTGATTTTTTGGGGTGCTGTTTTAAAAGGTAAAATGTTTTGGTATTCTTTTTCTCATATTTCATCATTAGTATATAGAAATGCAATTGATTTCTGAAGGTTAACCTTATATCCTGCTACTTTGCTGAATTTGTTGATCAGTTCAAGTAATTTTGGAGTTGAGTCTTTGGGGTTTTCTATGTATAGTATCATGTCATCTGCATACAGTGACAGTTTTACCTCTTCTCTTCCTATTTGGATGCCTTTTATTCCTTCTGTATGTCTGACTACTGTAGCTAGGACTTCTAATACTATGTTGAATAACAGCGGCGAGAGTGGGCATCCTTGTCTTGTTCCAGATTTTAGTGGGAAGGCTTTCAGCTTTTCTCCAGTGAGTACTATGTTTGCCATGGGTTTTTCATATATGGCCTTTATTATGTTAAGGAATGTTCCCTGTATTCCCACTTTGATAAGAGTTTTGATCATGAATGGATGCTGGACTTTGTCAAATGCTTTTTCTGCATCTATTGAGATAATCATGTGGTTTTTAACTTTTCTTTTGTTAACGTGGTGTATGATGTTGATTGATTTGTGTATGTTGAACCATCCTTGTGCACCTGGGATGAATCCCATCTGATCGTGGTGTATGATCTTTTTGATATGCTGTTGGATTCAGTTGGCTAAAATTTTGTTGAGAATTTTTGCATCTATATTCATCAAAGATATTGGCCTATAGTTCTCTTTTTTTGTGGTGTCTTTGGTTTTGTAATTAAGGTGATGTTGGCATCATAGAATGTCTTTGGGAGTGTTCCCTCTTCTTCAACTGTTTGGAAAAGCTTAAGGAGGATGGGTATGAGTTCCTCTTTGTATGTTTGGTAGAATTCACCTGTGAAGCCATGTGGTCCTGGACTTTTATTTGTAGGGAGTGTTTTGATGACATACTCAATTTCATTTGTAGTGATTGGTCTGTTCAGTTGATTTATTTCTTCTTGATTCAGTTTTGGGAGGGTGTAGGTCTCTAAAAATGTGTCCATTTCTTCTAGATTATCAAATTTGTTGGCATATAATTGTTTATAGTATTCTGTCAGGGTTTTTTTGTATTTCTATAATATCTGTTGTAATTTCCCCTTTTTCATTTCTTATTTTGTTTATTTGGGTTTTTTCTCTCCTCTTCTTGATGAGTCTTGCCAGAGGTTTGTCAATCTTGTTTACCTTTTCAAAGAACCAGCTCTTGGATTTATTGATTTTTCTATTGTTTTTTGAATTTCTGTTTTATTGATTTCCTCTCTGACCTTAATGATTTATTTCCTTCTGCTGACTTTAGGGTGTTTTTGTTCTTCTTTTTCTAATTCAATTAGGTGATGGGTTAGGTTGTCAATTTGAGATTTTTCTTCTTTTTTGAGGAAGGCCTGTAATGCTATGAACTTCCCTCTAAGCACCGCTTTTGCGGCATCCCATAGATTTGGGGTTCTTTTGTCTTCATTCTCATTTGTTTCAAGGTATTTTTGTGTTTAATTCTTGATTTCCCCATTGACCCATTCGTTTTTTAGAAGCATGTTGTTTAGTCTCCATGTAGTATGTTTTCTCTCATTTCCTTTCTTGTGGTTGATTTCTAGTTTCATGCCTTTGTTGTCAGAGAAGACACTTGAAATAATTTCTATACTCTTAAATTTGTTGAGGTTAGCTCTATGCCCCAGTATGTGGTCTATCCTTGAGAATGTTCCAAGTGCACTTGAGAAGAATGTATATTCTGATTTTTTTGGATGTGATGCCCTGAAAATGTCAGTTAGGTCTAATTTTTCTATTGTGTCATTTAGGATCTCTGTTGCCTTACTGATTTTCTGCCTAGACGATCTGTCCATTGATGTGAATGGAGTGTTAAAGTCACCTACAATTATTGTATTGCCATCTATTTCTCCTTTTATGTCAGTACTTGTTGTAGGTACTTGGGTGCTCCTATGTGGGGGGCATATATATTGACAATTGTAGTATCCTTTTCTTGAATGGATCCTTTAACCATTAAGTAATGTCCTTCTTTGTCTTTCTTTATGGCTTTCACTTTAAAGTCTATTTTGTCTGATATGAGTATTGCCACTCCTGCTTTCCTTTCTTGTCCGTTGGCATGAAAAGTCTTTCCCCATCCCCTTACTTTCAATCTATCTGTGTCCTTTGCTCTAAGGTGAGTCTCTTGTAGGCAGCAGATTGCAGGGTTTTGCTTATTTATCCATTCTGCCACTCTGCATCTTTTGATTGGAGCATTCAGACCATTGACATTTAAGGTGATTATTGATAGATATGTATTTATTGCCATTTTAGATCTTATTTCCAGTTGATTCTATGTTTCTCTTTTCTTCTTTTCTATTTTTGGATGGATGGGTTCCAATTATTCTATACTTAAATTTTTCTTTTCAGTATTTGTAGGTTAGATGTCCCGTTTTGATTTGTGGTTGCCCTGTTTTTTAAGTATGTTAACACCTGCTTATATCTGCTTGCTGTGGCCTGATAACCACATAGGCTTAAACACAACGTTAAGAAAAGAAAATAGAAAAAAAGACTAAAGAAAAAAGTTGTTTTTTTCCTTAAACAGAAAAAAACAGAAAAAAAGAAATAGTCTGTTTTCCTACTTTCCCTCCCCACAATGTATGAGGTTGTTGTCTCTTTATTTTGTAATTTATTTTATTTTAACTGATTTATTTATTTATTTTAGCATCTTCATGTTTCAATCTGCATGTGGGCTTATTTGAATGATTGCTTTCTAATTGTGGTTTCCTCCATTCTAATTCTTACTTTTTACTTTTCTTTCTTTTTTTTTATAGGAACCTTTTCAGCATTTCTTTTAGAAAGGGTTTAGTATTGCTGTACTCTTTTAGCTTTTGTTTGCTGGGGAAATTTTTTATTTCCCCTTCTATTTTAAATGATATTCTTTCTGGGTAGAGTATTCTAGGTTGCAGGTGATTTCCTTTCAGCACTTTAAATATATCTTGCCATTCCCTTCTAGCCTGTAATGTTTCTGTAGAGAAAACAGCTGACAGCCTTATGAGGGATCCCTTATACTAATGCTTTGCTTTTCTCTTTCTGCCGTTAGGATCCTCTCTTTATCTTTAATTCTTGCCATTTTTAATATAATATGCCTGTAATATAAAATGCCTATATATATATATATGGTGTGGGTCTGTTTGGGTTCAGCTTGTTTGGGGCCCTCTGAGCATCCTGTATCTTGATGTCAGATTCCTTCAGATTTGGAAAGTTTTCAGACATAATTTCTTCAAATATTTTTTCAATGCCCTTTTCTTTTTCTGCTCCTTCTGGAATTCCTATTATGTGTAAGTTGGGCTGCTTTATATTATCCCATAGATCTCTTATATTGCTTTCATGTTTTTTCATTTGATTTTCTGTCTGCTGTCCTGATTGCATGATTTCCATTATTCTATCTTCTACCTCACTAATTCGTTCCTCTGCATTATTCAAAGTGCTCTTTATTGCCTTTAGCTCAGTTTGCATCTCTGCAAATGAGCTTTCTAGCTTTTCTTGGCTCCTCCTTATGTTTTCTAGCTCCTTTCTAAGGGACTCTGCATTGCTGTTTGCATCTTCTCTTAATTCCTGGATATTCCACCTTAATTCTTCAAGTATTTTCATTACCTCCCTTCTGAACTCCATTTCTGACAGACTGCAGAGGTCTGTTTCATTGTTGGCTGCTTTAAATGACTCGTCCAGTTCTTTTAACTGGGAGTGGTTTTTGAGCTTCTTCATCTTGTTTGTGGTTTTCTTTTTCTGTGAGTTTGGGAAAGCCACGCTGTAGACTTGGAAGGCAACTTCTAGGGAGGAGCCCCCCTTTGTATTTTTTGGTGGGGTTACTATTTATTTTTGGTGTAGGAGTTTGAATATTTGGTGTCTTTTTCTTTGGAGTGAGCAGGCTGTTATCTCAGTGGTACTGAGTGCTCTCTGTGAGAGTGTAGGAATGGCTAAGGTCAACAGTTGGTGCCTAGTCTCTATGCTCTCAATTGCAGGAAGGTGGCACTGTCTACTCCTAGTTGCCCGGCCCTGGGAAGTGGTTGTGAGCTCTACGCAGATCTACCAGGTGTCCTGAGCATTTGGCAGTATCAGCAGCAGGAAGTATGATTTCCCCAGAGAGTGAGAGCCACAAAAGCTAGTGTTTGATTACAAAGTCCTCTTTGAGGTGACTGGAACCACTAGAGGTACCAGTAAGAGGCTAGTTCAGCAGGCTGGCATTGGTTCCGCCCCTCCGCTGATGCTTGCTTGTCAGTTGGGGAAGTTTTCTGGTTCCAGTGGCTGGCACTTGCTCTGCCCCTCTGCGAATGCTAGCTCCGTGTGGTCGCATACTGCTCTGCCTGCCAGAGCTACCAACTCTGTGGGCTGGCGCAGTCACCTAGGTCCATGGACCAGCACAGGGCCCTGCCACCCCCTCCGATGCTGGATGGCACAGGCACCTGGGTCCACAACCTGGCACAGTGCTCTGCCCATGGGCTTCAAGGCACGGGTTCCACCCCTGCCGCCACAGCTGCAGTCTCCACTGGCTCTGCCCCACTTCCACTGCTGTCTCTTTGGCCCAGGCACCATCGCCCCACCCTGTGCGCTAGTTCAAGTTGCTTCCTATGGTCGTCAGCCCCTCCTCCTCTCCTCCTCCCTGACATTGGAGGCTTGCCTCCCCTGCGGGACCAGACTTCCCCAGTTCCCTCAGTCTTGGTTTTACTCTCCACAATCCATAGAATATTGCTGTTCCCTCTCCTATCCCTGCAACCGCCATGGCCACCGACCTCAGGCCTCTCCCAGGGACTAACCTTAGGAGCCTATGTCTCAGCTCCCAGGCACCGCCCAGCGCCTCAGGCTGTGGTGTCTGCGCCAGTTTTCAGGTCATCTTTGTGAGTCTCTAACTCCAATTTTCCTATTTCAATCCAGCTGCTGCATTTTCCTCAGGTTTTGATTTCCGTCTAGTTCCATTGATCCTTGGTTAGGTGTCTTCCCAGGGTATGGATTCCTTTTCTTTTTCACAGCTTCCTCCCTGGGGTGCTGGCTGCCATCCTGATTCCTTTTCTCTCTCTCACTTTTTTTTTTTTCTTCTGTTGTTCTAACCAGTTATTTCAAGGGTTTCTTACAGGTTTGGGAGGTTTAAATTAATCAGCATTCAGATGATGATTTCTCCAAGTTGTTTTACATTTAGATGTGTTTTTTGATGTATTTGTGGGAGAGGGTGAGTGTGACCTCTTACTCCTCGGATATCTTGCCAAGCTCTCCTTAATGGCTTTTGAAAACTTCTAATATGGACTTCCTGTTGTGGCACAGCAGGTTAAGAACCCGATACAGAGTCCATGAGGATACAGGTTTGATCCTTGGCCCCGCTCAGTAGATTAAAGATCTGGCACTTCTGCAAGCTGTAGTGTAAACATCTAGGATCCTGTGTTGCCATGCCTGTGGCATAGGCTGGCAGCTGCAGCTCCAGTTGGACCCTTGGCCCAGGAACTTCCATATGCTGCAGGTGAGGCCATTAAAAAAAAAAGAAAGAAAACCTCTACCTTTATTAAAGGTAAGTGAAAGAAAAACTGTCAGAATAGCAACCATATGCAGCCTGAGGCCAGAAGAGGACGGTCATAGGAAATGGCCAACCTGAGCCTCTACAGCCTGAGGAGTAAGGAGTGAAATTTAACCTAGTGGAGGCAAAGTGTCCTATGGTCCTGGATTGTGGGCATTTTGTGAGAAAATGCTATTATTTTATCAGGCCTATTACCTATGTGTTTAAAGGCCATCTTTTATTGTCAATATCATTTACAATACTTTTTACTGGGCCTTCTTGGTTTAGAATTTGTGATTCATCTAGACTTCTCTCACACAGGAAAAGTATTCACCTGCAACTCTTATCAAATAAATCCACCCATTTATTAATCCCAATGACCAGACTGTGTTCATTTCTGCTTACTAAATGTCCAAGCATTTTGTATCCAGCATTTAGATATGTTAGGGTAGCATGCTCATTTTCAAATATTTCTATTCCCTCTAACAATCCACTTGTTTCCAATGGAAATGTCTTGGTGTGCCCCAGCTGTAAGATACTTTTCTACTTTGAACTTCTATTGAATTATAACACAATTGCACATGCTGCTTGTGAAAAATAATTGGAGCTGGTCATGCTTTCTTTCTTAGGCAGCCCCATTTTCTAGGAAGCAAATGAGTGGAATATAGGTCCTGCCCTTAATTTTCTCAATCAAACATGCTTGAAATGATTGTCCAGTCCTGCATTTTACTAGGGCAATTCCATCAACTGTCTTATTCCTTATTCTGTAACAATATTTTTTAAAAAAAGTATTTTTTTCTGGCACATCTGTACATCTATTTTTACTCATTTCTGTATTTCAATTTTATACTAAAATTCTGCCCATTTATTTTATATTGTAATAAGTTTATATATTAATAACATAATGTACAGTATAAATATTAAAACATCTGATTTCTTTCACCATTGTGAGGAAAATACAAAAATATACTTAATTTGTTTCACTAAAACTTCTTACCTCAGAGATCATTCTCTGGGGTAAACAGTGTATACAACATATACAATTTTCCCTGATAAATTAACCACAGATACTAATAGGAAGCCCAAATCTAAGACCTTACTACTCATAGATTCAGTAGCCCTTCGTTTACCAAAACGGTAGCTTCAATACATGCTACCCATTATTGTTTCATAGACTCAAATCCTAGCCAAAAACAGGTCTGGGGTGGGTGCTTGGACAGGAGGTGGTTAGTCTATCGAGCACATTCTGTATTTTGAGCACATCTGTAAAGAAAATATGCTAGCATGACAGTTGTTAACACCATGATGAAAAGGCATTAAGGAAAATGTGTGAAAGCAGGACTCAAGCTAAGGAGAAGAGGAAGGCAGATTGTGCTGTTTTTGTGGTCAATGTTATTGTTTTGCTATTGACTTTTAGAAGCTTGTTGCCCATCCAACCATCAAGGCTTTGGTTTCCGTCTTTGCCCCCAGCCTAGACTCTGTCCCCTGAAGTAAGAACCACACTGTATCTCTGTCTCCAATTAGTCTTGTCTAAAATCTCACAACTAATATGTGTCAAAACAGGATCCAAACTCAGTTCCCCTTGGCTTCAGTGTTCTCTGACCTTTAGGTCATCAATGCCCAAGGTGTGGCTGGCCTGGAAAATCCAATGCAAATACACCTCAGTCTTCTCTCTAGAATCCCGAACTCCAAAAACTCTGAAAACCATTAAGCTTTTAATAAGTTTACAGTAAATGCATTGGGTAGTAAATCTGACCTGCACTAACATGAGGATATCTACCATCTTTATTTTTCCCACTTGGTGTGACTATTCATACATTTCACTAGAGAAACATTGATGTGTGTCATTACTGTTTTCAGCCCTTTGCTGTCGGTGTAGGTTGAGATACTTTGTGAGCAGGGCAGTCAAGCAGGACCCCCACTGCCAAAAGGCCTGCACTTGGCTTAAAACTTTGCTCCCACCATCTTGAAATCTTTAATAATCTTTGAACGAGAGGTCTTGCAGTTTTCATTTTGCACAGGGCCCTGAAAATTTTATAGCTGAGTCCTGAGTATAAGCACTGAAGCATCTATCTAAAATCTGGAAAGCTGAATTCAAAAACACAGCTGGCCCTAGGGACTTTGGTTAAGGGACCTGGGTGGCTACGCTGTCATCATTACTGCCGCTATTACTAACAACATGGATTGAATGTCTCCCATAGGCTGGCAATCCTCTAGGCACTTTCACATGTTAGATAAAGGCCTGTGAGGAACATATTACATTTTTCATTCTAAACAATTGAGTAAAGTAAGGCTTAGAATCTTACCCTGAAGTTTTAAAAGCCACCCAGATAGTCAATGGCAGACATGAAATTCAAACTGAGGTCTGTCCAACTCTGGAACCCGTGAAAGAACTTTTACAGTTCTCAGAGGTAGATGCTTTGGAAGTATTAGGGTGAGCCATATGAGATGACCAGGTTTCATTCATTGTGACATAGAAAAACAGCATTTTCATCTGGCTCTACCTAATAGATATGAAGGACTACTTGTAAAATGTAAGCTTCCTTTATTTCATTTGTTATATATATTTCATGTTATATATATTCATTTGTTTTATACATATATATATATGTTTGAAACCATGACTAAACTAGACCTTCTGCTAAAAGAAATAAAAGGTTGCAGCAGAGTCAGAAGAAAAGTTTATGTAGTTCAATTTAAACCGAGCTGCATGTCTCATCCTGTCTCACCAGAGATGACATCACTGCTCCAAAATGGTGAGGACTGGTCACAGGGGAGAACCTGTTTTTATTGTGATCAGCTGCAGACCATCAGCAAGAATGACCTCATCTGCAGCTGAGGAGGTTTGACCTTTGCCCCTTTAGGCATGTTAAGAAGAAAAAAATGCTTCTCAGGCCAAGGAATGTAAAACAGACGAGCTTCCTTCAGCCTGGCAGAGTTTATCAAGCACGTGTTAAGTGCAAACGGTCAGACTTGGACATGATGTAAAAGCAATTAAGAGAAAAAAACAGAGAGTAGCCTGGGAGTTGGGTGGGTCCTTCGGAGTTTCTTGGAAATACTAGAAAAATACACTTTTCATTTTCCAATAGTAAAAAGATAAGAAATGAGCCATTTCAAATTTATGCTTGTATGAATTTTCCACTAAGAGATGGTAGAATTTAAATTCTGTATTGTAATCAGGTTCCATGAGACTGTTTTAGACCTAATCAAATCAATTAGATCTACCAAAGGATAGATTAATTGCTATAGTTTTTTAAAAATTGTAAGATGTGCTCTTCAGCTAAATGTTTTAACTGTTGTAATGATCGTGAAGATAACAATAAGGGCCTGGATTAGACACAATACATGTCCAGTAATGTGTGGAATTTCAATGGGGAAATTGACTATCGAGTATTCTTTCTCTGTCCTGCCTGCTTCCACTGAATGACTCATGGAAAAGCTTCCAGTGTTACAGATTTCCTTATATTCAAAAACTCCTTAATAATCAGAAATTGTTTACTATTTTAAGATTTTTGTCATGTATCCTTCAATGTAACATTCATGTGCACCATGGCTGGAAGTTCTTAAAGTCAGTATAAAAGAAGGGTGAATTTGTAAGATCAAAGAAGGTTGTTCCGATTTCCTGGATGATTGTTAATCAATACCTTCTAAATCAAACAGCCTGTGGGAAGCAGACTTTCAGTGTTTCACCTGCAACTAACTGGAGAGATGGAAGTCTTCCAAAAGAGTGCTGAAATCTGAAACATGAGAAATAGTTCATCCAGGTAAAGAAGACAGTTCATTAACCTAATTTCAAGCCAGGCAGTTACCCAACTTAAAAGGCCAAGTCCTTTATGTTTCCTGAGTGATTTTTATCTTCGCTACCACTTCCCACTCTCCAAGTGATATGAATCTCGTTCCATCAAGCTGAGAATCTTAGAAGACCAATTTGCTTTAAAGGATGTCAGAAAAAATAGCTGATGATTTAGGTGAAAATTCTGGGGAAATATTCATGTTCTCTTTTAAGAAGAAGGAAACTAATAGAAAAAAACAATACATCAGGATGATTGTTTAGGCAAGGATTTCTTAAGTCAAAACTACCTGGGAGTTTCCACTGGGCTCAGCAGGTTAAGGATTTGATGTAGTCTCGTGCTTGCAGTTTCCACCACGGCCTTGCTCAGTGGGTTAAGGATCTGGTATTGCAGCAAGCTGCAGTGTAGATCAAAGATTTGTCTCAGATCCCACATTGTGGTGGCTGTGGCTAGACCAGTAGTTGCAGCTCCAATTCAGCCCCTGGCTTATGCTGCAGGTGATGTGGCCATAAATAAATAAATAAATAACCTGATCATTTAGGTGGTTAATGTTGTAATTATTCCCTCCGTTTTTACTGTTTTTGTGCTACTATTGATGGTTGTTTTAATGTTTGTCTGATATATTTCTCTTTGATAAAATCCTGTTGAAAGTGAGATTTCAAATTTCAAAAAAAGTTTTATAATTCCATCAATATTTTTGGTAAATAGACATTAGAATTTCAGAGAGTTTTCCTTGGTTATCCCTCAGTAAATCAGAAAAAAATAGTCACAACAAATTACCATCTAGTCCAATAGAATCTTTTAATTTGCGTATTAGAAATTCATTTTGGAGTACTAACAGAAGTAAGCATAAAGAGATAGTATAAAACTTAGTAGAGAAAAGAAGTTCATAATAGCATTATACCTTAATGTCTCTTTTTTCCCACTCTGTAGAGTTTATTGGCTTTATAACTAATGAAGTGAATGGATGTAAGCTGTAGTTTATCCTTACATTGGAATATTACTCAGCATGAGAAGGACTCAATGATATGATTACATCTCAATAGAATTATGCTGAGTAAAAGAAACCAAACCGAAAATTCTAGTACATTTTCTATGATTCTTCCAGTTACATTAAATTCTTAGAAAATGCAAGCTAATTTGTACTGACACAAAGCAGATCAGCAGTTGCCTGAGGGGGATGGCAGAAGGCAGGGAAAAGAGAGAAGGATTACAAAGGAGCAAAAGAAACTCTTGGGGTGAAGAATATGTTCATCATCTTGATTGTGGTGAAGGCTTCATAAGTGTGTACACATCAAAACTTACTAAGTTGTACATTTTAAGTATGTGCAATTTATTGTATATCAATTATATCTCAATAAAGTTGTTAAATTTTTTAATAAAATTAGACATGGAAAAGAAAAGAGCTAGGTCATGGAGGAACAAGGTCTCTGACACTAAAACCAGCAAAGAGCGAAAGGATGACTCTGCCAAATGATAGGTTTGCCAGTTAGAGTGGATACCTTGACTTGGTGTGTGTGTGGGGGTGGGGGAGGGTGTTGCCTGAGGATTAGGAATGTGTTAAAAAAAAAAAAAATGAGTTCCCATTGTGGCGCAGTGGAAACGAATCCAACTAGGAACAATTTGGTTGTGGGTTTGATCCCTGGCCTCGCTCAGTGGATCAGGGATCCAGTGTTGCTGTGAGCTCTGGTGTAGTTCACAAAAACGGCTTGGATCTGGCGTTGCTGTAGCTGTGGTGTAGGCCGGCCGCTGTGGCTCCAATTAGACCCCTGGCCTGGGAACCTCTATATGCCGTGGATGTGGCCCTAAAAAAGGCAAAAAAAAAAGGAAGGTGTTTATGCACAGGTGCCGAGGTTAAGGATATTTCAACAGAGAAGTCTTCTAGGGAAGGATTACTCAGGGAATTTTACACGAGGGCCTGTCTTATGTTCTGACCAGTTTTCTCTGAGAAACCTCTAAAAATCATAACAGTGAAGAGTTCCCGTTGTGGCTCAGTGGTTAACGAATCCGACTAGGAACCATGAGGTTGCAGGTTCGATCCCTGGCATCGCTAAGTGGGTTAAGGATCCAGTGTTGCGGTGAGCTGTGGTGTAGGTTGCAGACATGGCTCGGATCCTGCGTTGCTGTGGCTGTGGCGAAGGCCGGCAGCTACAGCTCCTGTTAGACCCCTAGCCTGGGAACCTCCATATGCCGTTGGTGCGGCCCTAGATAAGGCAAAAAGACAAAAATTAATTAATTAATTAATTTAATTAAATAAAATAAAAATCATAACAGTGACCTTACTACATCAGAGAAAAATAAATATGGATGATTTCATGTGACTTCAACCAATTTATGGCTATTTAGCAAGTAAGTCTTAAAGGATCAGGAAATAAACAGATACCAGGATCTTGGAAAATGCTGGAAAAATATTCACATTCTCTTTTAAAAATAAGGAAATTACTGGACGAAAACAATATACCAGGATGATTGTTTAGACTAAGGTTTCTCAACATTAGAATTATTGACATTTAGGGTTGGATAAATCACCGTTGTGGGGCCACTCTGTACATTATAACATGTTTAACAGTATTCCTATCCTCTAACCACCAAATGTCTATTGCACCCTTCCCCCAGCTATGACAACCAAAAATGTCTCCAGAGATAGCAGATTTTTTTTGGGTATCAAATCACCCCTGACTGAGAACCACTACATTAGATCTGCTGTCATGTTTGATAAAGGTTCAGAATTTTTTTGTTCTTGTTGTCTTTTTAGGGCCACACTCATGGTATATGGAGGTTCCCAGGCTAGAAGCTGAATCAGAGCTGTAGCTGCTGGCCTACACCACAGCCACAGCGATGCCAGATCCAAGCCACATTTGCGACCCACACCACAGCTCATGGCAACACCAGATCCTCAACCCCCTGAACGAGGTCGGGGATCAAACTTGCATCCTCATGGATACTAGTCAGATTCATTTCTGCTGAGCCGTGACGGGAACTCCAGGTTCAGAAATTATAAATAAGCAAAAATGAATTTAGAAAAATCATTTGCTTAATAGCAGAGGTAGATATACTTAATATACAAAGAACTTTTTGCAAGTCAGTGAAAATCTGCAGTTGGAGAATTAGACATAAAATCAATAATAATTTTAAGAATTCCAAGTCAGCTTTCCACTGCAAAAAATTTTGAAATTTTTTTTCTTTTTTTTTTTGCCTTTTGTCATTTTAGGGCCGCAACCATGGCATGTGGAGGTTCCCAGGCTAGGGGTCAAGTCAGAGGTGTAGGATATGTAGGATACGAGCAGAGCCATGTCTGCAACCTACACACAGCTCATGGCAACGCCAGATCCTTAACCCACTGAGCAAGGCCAGGGATTGAACCCACAACCTCATGGTTCCTAGTTGGATCCGTTAACCACTGCACCACGACGGGAACTCTGAGTTTTGAAATTTAGAATCAGGGGTTCTCTTCACTGTTTAGTATATTAGTAAACATTCTCAAATCTTATTGCCTGCAGTATATAACATAACACCCAGTGGTATTGGCTGATAATTTCTCAGCCAACAAACATCTTATACCTTCACATCATTCCCTAGACTTCAAAAAACAGTAGTCACAGCCTTTAGACAATTCTAATGCCCTTTATGTAAGACTACTTGGAATAAATTTCTTTTAAGTGTTAATACAGAAAAATTGCTATCACACTTGAAATGATCTTACATTTCCATTAATCAAATGAGATTCAAGTGATCCTTTCTGATAGTCTGGACTGCTAAAAACTAAGAACTAAAAAAAAAAAAAGAAATTAATCATATACTCATGTGAATAGGATGTGTGAGGTTATAATGTTATCTTGGTAGGTTGCTTGCTTGTTTATTTTTAAAACCCAAATTTGGGGCTCTTCTTTGGAATAAAACAGGCTTGTCCCTGTTTATAAGGCTATTTTGAGTTGCAGAAATTACCTTTACATTTTTTCTTGTTTTAGCATGTTTTCCCCTGTATTCCTCCATTTAATTTTGGCTGCTACAATTAAATAGGAAGTGCTAGAACACTTTTTTCTTCCATCTGTAGTAGAAACCTTAGCAACAGACCGATTCAGGTCTGTAATAGGTACAGATACTCTCCTTTGGTAATTACAATTTTTTGCTTAAATCTAAAGCAATATTGTATACATATATATCAAAACATTTGGGGGAGACTGGAGAGTTTTAAATAATGAATAAATTAATTTGTAATTCTCCTTTTCTTAAAAATGACAGCAGATAAAAGTTCTAATCCTAAGAAAAAGAAGCACTGTAAATGTTTGGAGCAGGCATCTGAATGTGGATTCTTCAAAGCAGTATTTGTATTCAAGGCCACCGATAAAAGATACGTTGTATATGTGATAATTTCAGACCCTTCCGCAAGGCAGAGAAAGGATTTATTTGCATGCTAATGAATGCCAAGAGATAAGTAATTCCTCCCCTTATTCTCCTGCTATGTACTGACCACAAAGCTTAGATTCAATGCCAGTGTCAGAAAGCTGGTACTCAAAGTCACTGCTGGGAAAGAAAAAAGCTTTATGTGTCTGGCTGGGCCCAGGGACAAAGCCAAGGTTTTAGTCACATACAAGCTTACATTCCAGCTGTGCAATCATCTCCCTCTGTGACCTCAGACAAATGATTATACTTCCACATTCCTATTTCTTCATCTATAAAAAATGTCAAGGAAAGTTTGGCGGAGGGGGGGAGAGGATCTCAATGTTCATACTCAAACTATAGATCAAATTGTTATAATTAAACCCACAGCATAACCCAGTCCCACAAACCTATTGTAGATGCCATAATATTATATCATTTGTCACTTAAAATCTGCTTATATTCCATCTGGTACGGACACAAAGGTGATGTATTATTTAACCGGCAAAATAAATCCTATTAGAGTGCACTGCTGGCCTTGTTCTTTCAGTGAATTCTTTTAACTCCTTCAAAACAAAATGTTCTTCTGGGAGCATAAAAAAAATGATGGAATATATAGACATGAAACTTTTTTGAGTGAATAGGTTTAGTTTTAATCAAAATCCCAGTTATGCTTTTAATATTATCCTTCATCTGAGAATGTGAAAAAAAAAACTGATTTTGATTACTCTCTTGGATGAGTAAGGGAAAATTGCATCTAGTCTTAGTTCTGAGAATAATCAGGTATGTGACCTTGGAAAATTATGACTTATTTATAGGAGAAAATATAAAACCGTTATGTATATACATTTAGGAGGCTTTGTAGTAACATTGAAAATAATCGTAGTATTAAACTAAAAACCCTTTAGAAGACTTTTTGCATTTTTAATAAGGTAGGAAAATGTTCAAATAATATTAAGTGAAGAGTCAAGAAAAGGGCTACAGATTATGCTTAGTATGATCTCGGCTACAAAGACTAAAAATGCCAAGACCAGGACGAAATTCAACAAAAAGTTAGCAATAGTTGTTTTATTTATTGTAAATAATGTCTTTCTCTTCTTTCAACTTTTCTCTACAATGTAGTATTCTCTAATACCCATATATTATAATTAGAAAAAAAACTGCTTATAAAAGAAATTGTGACTCCTATGCAGAGAATACTTTAGCTTTCATCCATCTGTTAATCCTGCAAATAGTAGTGACAATTATTCCTAAGACTGCTCAGATAATCTTACATACCCCAACAATTCAGAATCAAAAGATTAGTGATATCCTACACCTTGCAAAAATTGATTTCCAGGTATTGTTATTTGGTCTGCTCATTACTAAAGTCAAGTGATACTAAATCAGTGTGACGGTGAGGGAATAACCGCCATCACCACAGACCAGGAAGCCATCAACTCCACTGCAAGAGATTACAGTGGGTAGCAGTGACACACTGGGAAACACCTTATTAATGAAGCCACAAAATAACGTCATGCCTAGCAAATATATCCACAAACCTCTGTGGCTTTATTACCCAACCCTCTTCCTAGAGGAAATCACCTCCCTCCCCCACAGAGGAGCCATGAGCCATCAGCTCTGGAGCTGCCACAACTTCACACACGCTGCAAAAGAGCTCTCCAGTGTGTCTCTGAAATGTACACACAAAGATCTTTCCTAACGCAACTGTGACACATTATTTCACGTATCTTACGTTTATCAAATGCCAAGCATGTGCGAAACCCAAGACACAAAAATCTCTCTTCACTTAAACATGAAAAACAAGTAGAATTTGACTTTGGCAAGTTACAACTTGAAGTTTGCCTGAGGCATTGAGGTTGCATTTTATTTTATTTAGTTACTTATATACGTATGTATTTATTCTTTTTTTAATTTTCAATATTTATTCTTCTCATGAGAAGAAGTTGCATTTCAGAGTCAGAAAGATCTGAGCTTGAATCCTGACAGGAAAAATATTAATGATTTGACCTGATTAATTTACATAACCTTTCTGAACTTTTATTACTTATCTACAGTGAAACTAATAAGATTGATGACATGTAAAAATCATTGTTTATCCTCAGTGAATGTTATTTGCCTTTGTTGTTAGCCACATATATTTATTAAGGATTAAATGTAATAATAAAGGCATATTTCAACAAAAATCATTGCTATTTCAAAAGCACACAAAGAGAATAATCAATTTATCTGATCAGATCAGTGTGCTGCTGAGGAACATTGATGGAGAACAATCCATTAGTCCCTCAGTTACTTGTAATAAACTGAAATCACTCTTAGACTTTTAACATTTGTTTATAGCTATATCTGACAGAAGCACTAATTTCAGCATAAAAGCCCCCCAAATAAGTTACTGACTCAGAAGGAAGGTATTCTACTAGAACCACCTCTGATCTGTCCAAACTGCTAGGAAACAAACAAAACAACAGCAACCTCACATACTGTTAAATTTTGGCTAAAGCTATAAGCTGGAAAGAGGCAACCAGCTCAACCAGCTTGAAGCACACTCTGGCTCAGTGGTTAAGGAATCCGACTAGGAACCATGAGGTTGCGGGTTTAATCCCTGGCCTTGCTCAGTGGGTTAAGGATCCGGCGTTGCCGTGAGCTGTGGTGTAGGTTTCAGATGTGGCTCGGATCCCACATTGCTATGGCTGTGGCGAAGGCTGGCAGCTACAGCTCTTATTAGACCCCTAGCCTGGGAACCTCCATATGCCGCGGGTATCAGCAAATGTCTGTGGCCCTAGATAAGGCAAAAAGACCAAAAAAAATAAAAAGAGAGAGAGAAAAAGAGAAAACAAAAAAGAAGAGAACACTTTGTATCCTCATTTAGTGGTTTCTGGATACTAGGAGACAACCTAAGGGTTTCTGAATGAAAATAGAAGGGCTTCTTTCTGAAATGCAAGAGAGAAAATTCCGTTCATTTTCTTTGTTTTGTTGAAGGTGAGGGTACACAGAGGAATGGTGTAGGAATGAGGTTTGGAGAAGGTAACAGATCACGAGCTGAAGTATTTCTATTTATGCCATCCTCATTTCATTTAAAACTTGTGACATATGCGCAACCTAAGCATTTTAGAGATGAGGAAACCAAAGTAGATAAGGTCACCCTGCAAAATAATAAGGGGAAAGGTGGGATTGACCCTCAATTTCCTGATTCCTAGGCCAGGGTTGATTCCCATCATCCCATGTGATCTAACAGACCTCTTGACAAAGAATCAAGTTCAATATTTGGCAGACTGGAATAGAGAAATTTGTCTATATTTGTTACAGTGTTTTGTACTAGGATCCTGTAGCATGTGAAATGACAAATTTGTTTTGGTTGCCTGCTTAGGGTTAGTATAAATAATAGATGTCAACAAAGTAGTGTGACAACATACACGAGGAAATTACATGTGGATATTAATTATTAAAGGATCACTTAGGTGATAAAATAAATCATTAAGATTTCCCTTTCTAGAGGAATGAGCAAACACACCTATCTTTCCTTGGATCACTTCCCCTCGAACTCAAATGATTTTTCTCTCTTTCTTTTTAAATTGCTGCACCTGTGGCATATGGCAGTTCCCTGGCCAGAGACTGAATCCAAGCCTCAGCTGCAACCATTCATTGTAGCTGCACCCACTCCAGATTCTTTAATCCACTGCATTGGGCTGGATTTGAACCCATGCCTCTCAAAGGGACCAGAGCCTCTACAGTCAGATTCTTAGCCCATTGTGCCACAGTAGGAACTCCTCAAATGAATTGTTTTATCCCTACATAATTTCCTCCTTGAAACTCTTTGATATGTAGATTAACTAAAATGTGTGAAGCCCACTGTTTGCTAAGAGTAAAAGAAAACTCTTAACTCCATTCACAGCTCACTATCTGTTCTTTTTGATCCATCTTTATGTTCCTGCATGAACTGTCTCAGTAGAGGCAGGCCTGACCCTTCCTGACCTCTGTAGCCTACTTTTCCTTAGAGACAAAAATTACTTGATCCCTACCTGAAGACTCCACCCCTCACCCCAATATAAGAGACCAATCCTGACATTTGGCAGAAAAGATATACATAATGCCAGCTCTCTATACTTGCTCTTAGCTAGGTCGTAAACTTGCATCCCCATCTCTAACTGTGAGGAATTAGAGGACAGCAACCATGTCTTGTCTTCCTTTGTACCCTCAGAACCTAGTATGGCACACAGTAGTCATTCAAAAAATGTTTCCTGACTGACTGGCTAATTGGACTGAACTTCTGCCTTGTTGCTGAAACCCAGTCACCACTAGTTTCATGAATTAGTTCCTGCTTTGATCCTTGGTTACCTTGCCAGTATTATAGCTCTTCTAGGACTCAGGGCCCTCCCTTTTTCACTATTGAAAATTCATTTACAGATGTTAATTCTTGTCCTTGAGCATCCTACTGCAAATTTTTGACAATGGTACAATTTGCTTAGCTTCCTGGATTTCCAAATGGCATCACTCTCTAACTCCAGCATCACTCTGACTTTGTGACTTGCCAGGACACTGCATCAGCCTTTATAGAATCTCCTGGGGGTTGTCTTTGCCTAGACTATCATTTTGATGAGTGTAATATATATTGCAAGATGTCTTTTGCTTATCAGTTATGTGTATGTATAAAAACTGATTAGCAAAGTTACTTATTTTTATAAAAATGAAATGATTTACATCTTACCACTACCTATTCCATTTGCCTATAAAACCTTTGACTATCCAAATTACATCAGGGTTCCCATGAAATAACCTGTTAAATGCAAAAAAAAAAAAAAAGAGAGAGAGAGAGATAGGCAAAATAAATTTTACTTATCCACACAGAATAATTGTCACTTCAACACCCCTTATTTTCCTTAGGAAAGTTGTTTGTGTGTGCCTGTGTGTACATGCCTCTGTGTGTGTGTGTGTGTGTGTGAGCTGAACTGTCTCCACCATTTATATTTCTTTCCAGTTTAAATAACAGGTCAGTCAACACATTTCCTCATACTGAAAGTTTTAATCCTAAATTCTTGCTTCATCTTATTTCCAATAAAGTCAAAAAAAGTCTAATGAGCTAAAGCAAATCAGAGTTTGTTTTAAGTTCACCAATGGCTCAATTCATCAAGGAATTTGTAGACCCAAGTGCCTTGGCCTTGATCTTTAGAAACTTATCTCTAAGACAACATCCCAACAATACCAAAAAAGAAACCTCTGCCAGCTCACTACCTATGAACAATAAGATGAATACTTAGTAAAGTCCCTTAGAACTTGGGGAAAATCAGAGAAATCTGTCACCTTCACAGAATACTGGACAACACTGTCACCAGTTCAGAATTCTTTCTGAGTCATTGAGTAATGAGTTGTTTTAAGAGCATTTTCACTTGCTAAGAGGAAGCTGACTCATGGTTTCAAAGACAGGTTGGTGCCAAGGTTAAGGCAGAGCAGTGTTTCCATTTTATCTACCTCAGTGCTCTTAAACCAGCTGTTTGGGAAAATCTGCTTAATCTTCCTCAAAGGTCCACATTAGCAGAAGGATCACAAGGTCATGTTTAAGGCCACATCCTACAGCCAACAGTGGCCAAGGAGAGAATTCCTCAGAGGAAAGAATGATGTTCATTTCATAAACATTCTTGTTAATAGTGCGATAAAACACTCAAGTGAAAATGTTTTCTTCTAACATGTCTTCACCACAAAAGAAAATATAGGAGATTAAATCTAACATTTAAGGATAAAAGGACATTTAGCATTTTCCTCCTTACCTTCAACTTCAAAATCTAACTAGGTCCCAAAGTGTTAGAAAAGGATCATTTCACTTAGGTCAGACTTTGCCATTACCTTGATTTAAAGTCCAGGGGAAGTAAACTATGCATTGAGTTCTCATGCAATTATGGTAAAATATGATAATTACATTTAAATTTATCTCCATGGCTGATTAATATAGAAAGTCATGAGGAAAAAGATAGATGTAGTGCAAGTCATTTGATTGCTTTTAATTGCCTTAATGTTTCTGAGTGTAGTAGAGCACGCCTTTTTCTCAGATGTAGAGGAGGAAAAAGTCTCTTTTGCCCTTTTTTTGTGAGTGCAAAGTGTTCTTCACTTGGCTGGGTTGAGAGACTGTTCTGAAGCACTTAATTGTGGCTGCCAGTGACACATGAGGCACAGGAAAAAAACGACCATGGTTGATGTTTTGTGTAGACTTTCCAATAGTATTACATCACATATTTTTAAATATTTTCATACTGGTCATTCAAAACAGAAAAATTTTAAAATTCACCTACTGATTAATCCTTGGCCTTTACCTTTGAAAATCAAGCTAACATGCACACTGGCTTCCTGTATGGAATCTTGGGGATCAGAGGCAACACCCTAACAAGTAGTTGATAGTTCCTCTCCAAAGAAAATGATGTGAAGGGCTGAACAAACAAATAACACCAATATCTCTCAATTTATACAGGAACAGGAAATGACTGAGTACCTTGTTGATTTTCAAAAGACAGAAGCAGAAAGGTAGGGTCGGTGACTTGGCTCTTTCTGTATCCCACCCTTTTCCTCATTGTTCCAAAAGAAAATCCAGTTAGAACTGGAAAAGTATAATTATAGCAAGTTCAGAAATGATTAAAAGACTGGAATTAATTGAAGGAATGGACTCATAAGAAAATAATAAAAGTGCTACCCCACGGAAAGCAGAATAGGCATATGTATTGAAGAATATAAATGAAAAAGAGAAAAAAAAATCATGCAAAAGAATGGTATAACAAAAAGAATGAGAGTTATTAATAATAACAATAGTTTAATTATTGAACTCTGCTAAATGCTATTCAAACACAATCACTTTCAACCTTCACAACAACCTGGAGCTGTAGATATTGGTTCCATTTCATAAACAAGGAAATAAAGACATGCAAAAGTAAAGTAATTTACCCATACATCTGGTAATTATATAGCTGGAGTTCAAACCCAGACTGAATGCAGAGCCTACACTTTCAATCACAACACCATATTGCCTCTCAGCCTCACTTTTTTTTAATAAGCTATATGACAACATCCATCTTCCTCAATGTTTTTTTTCATAAAATGCATGGTAACACATTATTTGTGTTTGTTTATGAGCTTGGGCAAGGTAGAGCACCATTCTGAAAACGCAAGGTAATGTAGTGGTTAGGATTAATCTGAAGTCAAACTGAAGGAATTCAGTTCCCAGGTCTAGTCTGCTCCTTGCTATCTGTGTGATTTTAGGCAAGTTACTCTTTGTGCCTCTTCTTCCTCCATGGTAAAATGAGGATGTCAATAATTTCTAAACCATGAGTTTGTTATGAGAATTAAGTGAGTTGTTACTGGTAAAGTGGTTAAGACACTGGCTGGCACATAATAAGCACTAAAGTGTTTTGGTTAAATATATATCTATATATTTTTTAATCTGAATAGGTTAAGGCAAAAAGTGTTCAAACTTTAGGATGAATTAGCTACAACTGGTTACATATTAAGCAACGGTTTAGCAATCAGTACTGACTATAGCCCACATTTTCCCTCTGTGAACTTTTTAATTAGATTTTTGATCTAAAAAGCCTGCTTTGGCTTTGAAAAAAAACTCTGTTAAGGAACTTATATATGGTCATCAGTTCTCAGACCTTTTCCTCCTCTCACCAGCCTTCCTTCTCAGTTAACCTCTATCCTCAGGTTGTTTCTCTCTGTGAGGTTGTCCCTAAAACCCACAGGTTTCCTGTCTTACCCTACAGCTAAAAATCCCAGTGAAAAAAGATTTTTATAACCAATTGTTCAAAAGTCTAGAATTGACCCTCACTGGCCTGAATTGGGTCACACGGTGACCCTGGGACCTATCACTGCACACTGTGATCAAGGAATTGAATGTGCTGATTGGCCTCACCCACACCACATGAATGGAGGGTGGGGAAGGCTTTTATCTTAAGGAAAACATAGATGCGGTTAGGAGAAGAAGGGGTAACCAATGCTAGAGAGATAAAACAACAAATCGCCACCATAAAGACCAATGCTATTTTTGTGCCACAGAAATTGCATTGGGAAATAAAAAACTTGTTTACATATTTTGAAAAATAATGACAAACTCTTATGCCAAGGTTAAGAAACTTGAATGATTTTGTTCCTATGGAGTTTTCCCCCTGCTGAGAAGAAAAATGCCTTTCATAAACAGAAAATTTTCAATATTTGTTTTCACTTTTTAATTTTGTTAAACATTTGCAAATCATATTGAAAATTCCATTAAACTTGTTCCTTTAGTTCATTTAAAAAGACAAATGAAACATAAACTCAAGGAAAGTATGAGAATTTGGACTGACCTATTGAAAGTAGAAAGTTTTTTGTTTTGTTTTTTTAATTTTTCCATGATGACTTCTAGAAGAGAATCACTGAGATTTATATTCCTTTCCAACCTTACCATCTTGGAGTGAGATCATAGCTCATTCTGTCCTTGTACATTTTCTGTACATTAATGACTTCTTTCTATGCAAAGGAACACATTAAATATATGCAGAAAAAAACTGGAGTTAGAATTAATACACAAATATTAATGTCAAAATTTGTATTAATGTTACTATTTTATCTTCTTAAAATCAAAAGGAACAGTGACAAAAACCAATCTTAGTTTCATTTCATGAACTCTTAGTATAGTTAAAAAGAAGCACAAGATAAAAGTGGTACTTGGAAAGTCCCTATATTCTATAATGTGGTTAATGCTGTCATACTGTCTTATCTAGGAATTTTTCTGTGCTCCTCTCAAGTCTCAATCGTCACATTTTAAAATATTTATCTTCCACATTTGTTTACTTCCTCATTTTCCTAAGTCACTGGAATGACATTTCTAAAGACTTTAGATAAAATTTGGCATTGGCCTTATTCCAAAAAATGCAGGCCATCTGACAAGCCATAGTGAACTGTTCACAGCACAAAACTGACATGACATATTAACTTTGCGTAATGATAATCTCAGAGCCCACAGAATGTACAAAATATGAATCTGCTCACATTTCCCTGGTTCCCTACGGAGGTTCCCAGATGGGGCTACATTCCCGTGTGCACACTTAGTAACAGTCCTTCCTTTGACCTCCATACCTTATTCTCGAGTGAGGTGTAAGGAGTGTTGGGCTCGGAGGTGTCACTTCCCTGGCTCTGACATGTTGTGTGTGTTATCTCCCCTACCGGGCATCTTTCCACAGGCAGGGCATAAGGAAAATGTTAATATGTTTCTATGAACAGAGGAAAAAACTCACATTCAATTCCCCAAACCTCTGGAGTTCCCATCCTGGCTCAGCGTTTAACAAACCTGACAAGGATCCATGAGGACGCAGTTCAATCCCTGGCCTCACTCAGTGGGTTAAGGACCTGGCTTTACCATGAGCTGTGGTGTAGGTCACAGATGCAGCTTAGATCCCAAGTTGCTGTGGCTCTGGTGTAGGCCAGCGGCTGCAGCTTGGATTGGACCCCTAGCCTGGGAACCTCCATATGCTGCGAGTGTGGCCTTAAAAAGACCAAAAAAAAAAGCAAAAAAGCAAATTCCCTAAACCTCGTGCACATCTATGGGTGATTTAATTAAGCCCAACCTCCAGTTCCTGATCTTGGGATGGGGAGGGGGGTGGGAGGGGTCCATTAGCCCTCTTTTTGTTAAAGAGCATAATGGTTTAACAGCTTGTTCAGCCTCGTTTCATCCCTTTCATGTGTCTGAAACCTCTTTCTCATAATCCTGAAGAAACACCTTATCTAGTAAATCACCATAACCATCTAGAGAGACAAAAAGACTGTGGTTGGAATGGTGTTCTGTGTGATTCTTTAGCATTTTATTTAGAGAAAGTAAATTGTTAGAATAACCATTGACTTCAGGCTGGAAATCCTGCCTTGCCTCTTCCTATCTCTTATGCAGAAACAGAAGAAGCTCTTCAACAGGAGCAAAGGAATGATGATGACTTTGAAAATTCTATTGTCATGTTCTTAAAATAAGCATTCTTATATGACATGGAAGTTTAAAATGTAAAAAAAAAAAAAAAAAAACGAAGACCTTCATCTTTTTAAATCAAGTCTTAGTGGAGGTTTGCTTTTTTACACCACACAATTAATACCTTTAGGGAAGCTATTTGGAAAACTGTCTTTGAGTGTGCCAGTGAGAGGTCAGTGACAAACCTGAAGCAAATGCTATTTAGGGGGAAAAAATGGCAAGGATGAAGTCTGTGGGAAATGAAGAAGAAAGAGAAGGCGAGGGAGATGAAGAGAAGAGAAAGGAAAGGAAAAGTAGTGAAAGGGAAAGAGAAAAAAAGGAGATAAAAGATGATAAATGTAACCTACATAAAAGGATCCTTGGCAGATTAAACAAGCAACTGTTCACAGAAGGAGGGAGTGCCTGACCCATATACACAGGAAATGTGACATAGTTCTTGGACATCCGTATAAATATGGGAGCCTTATTCAGTTTAGACAAAGTCTGAGATTTATTTCTCTAGGCCAAATCTAAGTATCATAAATTCTTTCCACTGTCACATTGCAATTCACAGCACCTACTTATCTTCCTTCCTGAATAGGAAAGAATAACTTCCTCAATAGCTCAGTTCAGAAACCATTAGGTGGGGTCTCTTATCAAGCCTGTAGTTCATGTGGGGTGGGTAGGAGGAAGGGCTGCAGTGGCCTGGCAAAGAGTAAGAGCCCAAATACCCAATGAAGGGGACGTTTATACATGGCTTGGCATGGAGCCAGGAGATTGATTTCATCTATGAGGGTTGATCAAAAAGTAAATATAAATGAGAACAATGAGGGTCACCATTTTCTCTGTCCTAGAAAGGACAAGTGAGGATGAATCCTGTGGTGCTGGACTGAATTTGGATGTATTGGTATAAAAACACATATTCTAGGAGTTCTCATCATGGTGCAGTGGAAACAAATCCGACTAGGAACAATGAGGTTGCTGGTTCGATCCCTGACCTTGCTAGGTGGGTTAAGGATCCAGAATTGCCATGAGCCGTGGTATAGATCGCAGACACGGCTTGGATTTTGAGTTGCTGTGGCTGTGGCGTAGGCCGGCAGCTGTAGTTCCAATTCTACCCCTAGCCTGGGAAACTCCATATGCCATGGGCGTGGCTCTAAAAAGCAAAATGCATTTATATTCCAACAGGTGGTAGATGGATGATGATAGATGATAAATAGGTAATGTTTCAGTAACCAGCCTCTAAAAGAGGCTCCAGTATTCATACCTTTGCAAAGTCCCCTCCAATACTGAATAGGGTTGATTTGAATAAATAATAGGATGCTGTAGAAATGAAAGAATGAGACTTTTAAGGTTAGGTCATGAAAGACATTCTGCTTCCTCACTCTGGGGGAAGCCAGCTGCCACATTGTAATGACACTCGAGAAGCCCTATGGAGAAATTAATGACATGAGGAAGTGAGGCCTCCTGCAAACAGGCTTGCCAGACATGTGAGTGAGACACCTTGAAAGTCTGTTCTCCAGCCCCAGTCAGGCCTTAGGAAGACTGCTGTCCTGGCTGCAACCTCCTGAGTGTCATGGAGCCAAAATCACCCAGCTAAACCACTTCCAAATTCTAAACTAAGCTGTGAAGTAACAAGTGTCCACTGTTTTTAGTTACTAAGTTTGTTACGTAGCTATAAATAACTAACACAGTTGTGAATATGTGCATAGAGAGCACATACATATATTCTCTTGTTCTATCAATTGACAAGGTCTGGGTACAATAACACTTTGAAACCAGTGAGCATACCAAATGCCCATATCTCAGTTTTTAAATACGATTCCCCACTAAAAGAAACCAGGGCTCCTTGGAGAAATAGCTGGCCTCAGGGCTAAAGCAAGGAAAAATTAAAGATGAGTCTGAATAATGTATTAACAAGGAAATGTGCAAATAATTATAGAGGCCATCTTGAAAGCAGTCCCACTGGCCTCCCTAAGGAATTCATAAGTTCATACTGATACAAATAAATAAGTAAAGAATAAGTTGGAAGAATAAATTCCTTCCAGTAGAATGCCAAGACACAAATGCAGGAGAAGTGGTCTAATGAGAAAATAACCATTTGGCAACCATCATAGTAAGAATTAATTCATCAAAGAAACATCAAAGATGCTAAAATTAGTGAGTACAAGTTTGATGAGGAATGAAATATTTACATAGTCTCAGCTATCCACAAAAGGCTTATTAATTGCAATGAAGAAAAGAAAGAATTTCAGTGGAGAAATTTGGCAGACACCACCTAAACAAATTAGTAAAATTAACATCACCAGTAAGAGGATAAATTGAAAACATGTACCAGTAATTGGATGCAATAGGCAGAACACAAAAGCATTACTATGATATACTAGCCCTAGAGGAAGCATGACTTGAATAAACTTAGAATAGACTAGATAAGCTTAGATTTAAAAATAGTTTATAAGTTAACTTGAAAAAATTGTCAAAGTCATGAAAGACTAAGGAATTGTTCCTGATTAAAAGTGGACCACAGAGATGAATAGCTAATGCAACACGTGATCCTGGATTAAATTATTTTTGTTATAGGAAAGGTTTTGGGGACAAATAGCAAAACTTGAATGATATGAGTGAATTAGGTCACAGCAAAGTATCAATATTTCAAAACTTTGATAGTGCTACTGTGGTTATGCCGAAGATTTACTTATTTGTAGAAAATACACACTAAAGTATTTGAAGTTTACGAATAATCGTATCAACCATTTGCTCAAATGTTTTAGAATGAAAAAGTTCTTCAAACCAGTCTTACAACTTTTTGTAGGTTTTTAATGATTTCAAAAGAAAAGGGAAAAAAAACATACACTACAGATCTGAAAATTAAAGCCTTCATTTGGCAGAGAAATTAAAGGCAATTCAGAGACACACAATACGAAATAGAAATGCACAGAAAGGGCACGTAGAGAAGACATCATACACAGGTAGAGTGCCAACAACAGCAGCAACAGCAACATGAAAGAGAAAGTAGGAATATGGGGAGTAGATTCAAATAGAGACATCCACCAAATTACTCAGTGTCCCAAGAGGAAACAGATGGTGTGTCAAAATAGAGTAATTTAATGAGGGTTTATTTACAAAGGGACATTTGCAATGATGTGGACCAGGGTAACCATGCATCCAAGACTTAGTAATAACCTAATACTTAAGATAATAAGAGGAGTGGGGGTGGTACAGGAACCCGGGAAAGAGTCATGACTGCTGCCTTCAGATAATCAGTGACTGCCAGAGAGACATAGCTACCTGGGGGAGACCTTGCAGGAAGGGTGCCAGACCCTCATTCCTTTCCCTACCCTGAGTCTCCTGCCAGGGCTTTCCACTGGCAAAACTCAAGCAGAAACCAAGAGGCATGAGCACCCACTGATGAGCTCTATAAGAGTCACCCTGTCTGGGCAGAAGGCAGGTCTAGAACAGTTGAGAATCAGTCTGATGAGGGTCAGTGGAAGAGATCTGGCCTCCTAACCTTAAGTACATGAAATTAAGACCAATAATATATAACTCTGTAGAAATAACTATTAATAAGGCTCTGTGTAAAATTTTATTAAAATTTCAGATAGAGAAACTGAAAATTCTTTGATTGCAAGTAAAACCCATTCCAGTAGTTTTAGGGGAGTCATCCACAGCAAGGGATGCAAAAATCACTAGATGATTCAGAATTGTATAGAGAAGTACAGCTGAAAGAAAAGAGAATCTGGAAAAAAAACAGGAAGGAAATATTAGATACATTTTCTATAAGCACAACTGCCTTTAAGCTTTACCAGTTCCCTAATGAGAAGAAATGAAAATAAATATCAAAATTATCTGTAGACACAATTTTGCTTAAATTATCTGTTTCAGTGAACTTAATAACTTTGTGTTATTAGAGTTCTCATAACTTTGTGTAGATTCAGTCCTTTCCATCTAATCTTTTTGTTGCTATATTAAGTCCAAAAGTCAAAACCTCTCCAGATATGTTAATCTGAATTAGGGAAATCCCACATTTTAACTGCAGTCAATCATTTTTTTGTTGTTGGTTTTTTTAATTCCAAATTGGCAGGTAAAGTGCTGTTATCAAAAATGAAGAGTTAACAAGCTTTCTTCCTGGCTGACTATGCCAAACATTCTTTATAGTGCAGACATGTGTAGAGAACTAGAACAGTTTGAAGTCAGGTAAATCTGTCTCGTAGATTTCCTCACATTTAAAAACACAATGCAAAATTAAAAAAAAATTAAAAAGTGAATAAAATAAAAACACAATGCAAATAAGTAAAAGTCAAAGGGAGGAAAAAGGCTTTTATGATAACAGTATCTTTGTTCTGTAGGATGACCTTAGAAGAGCCTTTACAACCATTATATATCTTCATTATAATATCTTTATTTTCATAGCAACACTGTGAAAGACTCATTTTGTAGATCAAGAAATTAACTAAAAGTTAACTAGTAATTAACAGAGACAGGATTCAAATCCAAATTTTCTCAGTCCAAATCTAATGATTTCCTACTATATAATTTTCCCTATAATTAAACTCAGAAAGTACAATCAAGTCACATCACCTATTTTTCTATGATCATTTCTATGACTATTCATTGTTCAGTTATCTTAATGAAAAAAGAATTTTCCTCCAACAAACTGAGGAAAGGAGAGAGGGAGAGAGAAATAATGATCAAGAAAGGGAGGGTAAGTTTAGGTTTGTATTTGAAGGACATCCTGCTAAAATTCACTTATAGAGGGAAAGAAAAGTCACTTGCTTGTGCTTTGAAAGCAAGGCTAAGAACCAGTGGGGGTCTTTGTATCCTTTACTACAGTCCCAACCCATGAATGGCAACTGGCTTGAATACTACTCAAGTGACCATCAGAAAATTTGGTTCTACTGCTTGGGAACCTCATTACTAATAAGAGATAGACATGTACCAGAAGAAATAGTATTAAACACAAAAAGAAGAGTCACTTAAAAATCCCTTCAACAGGAGTTCCTGTCATGGCTCAGAAACGAATCTGACTAGTAGCCTCTCCATTAGGACGCAGGTTCAATCCCTGGCCTCACTAAGTAGGTTAAAGGATCCAGCATTGATGTGAACTATGGTATAGGTCACAGACAGGGCTCGGATCCTTCGTTGCTGTGGTTACGGTGTACGCCAGTGGCTACAGCTCTAATTCAACCCCTAGCCTGGGAACCTCCATATGCTGTACATGTGGCCCTCAAAAGATGAAAACTAAAAAAGAAAAAAAAAATTCTTTCAGCAGGCATTTATTGAGTCTCTGGAATTAAAGAAACAAAGACAAGGCAGCACAATATCAGTCAGAATGGAATGAAATATATTTCAGCAATAAACAACCACTCATTTCCCACTCAAAACTAGGATTTGTTTTGTGCTCTCGCTGAATGTCTCACTGCCTGATCTGGCCTGGTCTTTTCTTCAAGCCATCCTTACTCTGGGACCCAGGCTAGTGAAGAGAACACTGCAGGTCATCATGGCAGATGAAAAGAGAATACATAACAAATTGCACTTGACTCTTAAAGAGTCCATCTGGATGAAACACATGTCCTTCTCTTCACATTTCATGACCCAAAGCAAGAAATGACCAAAGCACATGACCCAGCGAAGTACAATTGGCTGGGGAAAAGAACTAGAAGTATTTATTGAACAGAACTAATGACTACCAGACACTTTCCTGGCAGGACCTTGCCATCTAATGCCTAGTCTTCTCACATAGGCAGACTCCTTCAGTAGCTTTCAGGAGCAGAGACACTTAGGGCCCACCAACTATTCCACACGTGTCCCTATGTTTCCAGACTCCCTTGCAATTACGTTGGGGCTGGATGATGAGTTAAGACAAAAGGGCCATTGAATAGAAGTGATATTTATAACTTCTGGGCCCTGAGGAGTTAAGAATTGGTGTGCCATTCCATCGTTCTTTTCCTGTGCCTAGAGAATCTCAAAAGCCAAGTATTATAGATACAAGATATTAGAGCCTCCATTAGCCTGGTTTCTAGAGTGACTGTGTAGAGGGAAACTTCCCTCATGCTCTGTATACCAACTCTTTCTGGACACATAATACAAATAAAATGAACCCTTGCTAGGATAAGTGCTGAGACTGCAGCATAGTTATCTTCGCAACTAGCATTAATTATCCCAATAAGAAACTTACACCTGAATGCGGAATGTTGGGGGTAACAAACCCTAAAATATGTGTATTTGCTAATGACTAATGAACAACAAGGAAACTGATTGATATCCGAAGGTGAAAAGATAAAGATATGTGTTTTGCAGGGGTAAAATATTCAGTATAACTATCACATGCAATGACTTAGAAGTAAGCTCACGTGAGTATTCAGCCAGAAGATTCAGACTAAAATGATAGAAAATATATCTTTTGTGCTATGTCTCGGTGGCTTTTTGTTGCATTTAGAATGGCATTGCCATTAAGAAATGAACTTAGAATAAACTGACCTTTTGAAAGTAGGATGGAAGGGAATTGTAGGGGAAGACCAGAAATGTGGTTCCTTCCAGGTTGGAAAGTCAGCTACTTCTATACCTCAAAAGGAAGATACAGGAGTAGGAAAGCTTTGAATGACAATACCTAATGAAAACTCATTGTTGATCAAAGTGCTTCTCAAACAAAGTCAAGTTAAAGGTTTAATCTTCCCATTAAACTCAATAGCCCTAAAGTAGTCCAGATAAAGCAAGCCTGGGGTTATGAAGAAGCACAGAAATAAAGCAGATCTGAGATCCAGGTTTCAAAAGAGGGAGGTTACAGGTACATGAAATAGATCAGAAGCCTATTCTTAAGGGAATAAATGGCCAAAGAAACAGGAACTTTAACCAAAAAAGCATTTGACTTTAAACCATCAAACTTCTTTTATAAAGGGCTGAGAAAGTTATTCAGCCCCCATGGACGGAATATGCTCCCGTTGCTCACTTCAGATCCACTGAAGATTCAAGAGAAAAAGACATGTAGAAACATATAGAGACATATAGAAATATTCCTCTAGAAGGCAGACCCACAGCCCAATGAATTAAGGAAGCTCTCTCAGCCCAGATACAGTGTTCACTCAAGTGGAATGCAGAACCTCCACAGCCAGGTGATTGACTGCTGGCTGACTCCATCTCCCCCTCTCTAAATCATTGTGCCCTTTTTTTCCCATTATTATCTACTCGAGAGTAGAGAGAGAGGGCAAAAACCTGTCTTTGTGATTCTTAATTCTCCAAAGGAGAGGAGCCACATCTGGACCCCACTGTGGACCTAAACCTGATGACACTCACTCAGTCACTGCTGCAGTGATACAAAGAGAGAGCGCAATTCCTCTTCATGTTTCAAATGTTCTAAGCTATTCTGCTGCTAGAATTTAAAACATTTGTGTTTTTTAGGCAAATAGGTAACTTTTTATTACTTTGAATAAATTTTTAATTCAGCAAAATTGCATTTATTTTTATTTTTTAAATTAAAGTGTAGTTGATTTACAGTTTTGTGCCAATTTCTGCTATACAGCAAATTGGCTCAATTATGCACATATATACATTCTTTTTTTATATGCTTTTCTATCATGGTTTATCCCAGGAAATATAGTTCTCTGTGCTATACAGCAGGGCTTCATTGCCTATCCATTCTAAATGTAGTAGTTAGTGTCTACTAACCCCCAGTCCATCCCACTCCCTCCCTCCTCCCACTTGGCAACCACAAGTCTGTTCTCTATATCTGTGAGTCTGTCTCTCTTTTGTAGATAGGTTCATCTGTGCCTTATTTTAGATTCTGTATATAAATGTTATTATATGGTATTTTTTTCTTTTTCTGACTGACTTAGTATGATAATCTCTAGATGCATCCATGCTGTTGTAAATGGTATTATTTCATTCTTTTATATGGCCAAGTAATATTCCATTTTGTATATGTACCACATCTTCTTAATCCATTCATCTGTCAGTGGACATTTAGGTTGTTTCCGTGTCTTGGTTATTGTGAATAGTGCTGCTATGAGAATTGGGGGAGCATGTATCTTTTTGAATGATAGTTTTGTCCTAATATATACCCAGGAATGGGATTACTGGATCATATGGTAATTCTATTTTTAGATTTCTGAGGAATCTCCATACTGTTTTTCATAGTGGTTGTACCATAAAACATTTGTGTTTTGATTTTTAATAATTTTGTTGGATTGAAGAGGAATTTAGATATGGCAGAGAATCAAGATGGAATATCCCTATTTTATTTCTCTAGTCAAGAATGAGGGAAATTTTGTATAACAATAAGAGCTGCTATTTTGGATCCCTAATGCTACTAATAATACAGGCATGCAGTAGGTAAGGGAAAACTATTAGTTAAGATTCCTTTGGTTACATATGACCACAACCCAACAAACATTAACTGAAGCAAAAAAGGAAGTGAGTTAACTCCTCTGTTGGGAAGCATACTAAGATAGGTCATGAACTTAGAAGAGACACCACAGAAACCAGTCATTCAGAGATTGGATGGGAGACCTCGTCTCCATCCAGTTTTTATTTCTATTGTGCTCTCCTTCTCTTTGCTTGTTGGCTTTTTAATTGTCTACTCTGTACAAGGTCTCTCCATTCATTGGAGAGGATGACCACTGACAGTCTAGGTCCGTATCCTTACAGTTTACTAAGTGGAAGAAAGTGATCCCTCTCCATTTCCAAATGTAAAGTTCTGGGGAAGAATTCCATGGAACCTTGTTTGATTGATCTGTGACCCTCTGTGAATAACTGCTCAGCCTGAATCACGTCCTCAAATGTGCCTAGAAAGGTAGAAGACAGGAGTGCCATGATCAATCGGTATACCAAACCATGTAAAGAGGAGGGAGGAGAATTCCCCCAAGGACAAGAAATACTGTAGCTATAAAAAAATAAAATAAAAAAAAAAAAGGAAAATGGAAGATGGAAAGATAAGTGGGCAGAAACAAGAGCTACCAAATTCCTCTAAGATAACCTAGATATCAGTATCAGTGCCTGCCATGGAATATACCAAGAAAGCATACCTGCTAAGAGAGACAAGAACACACTTCCAGACAGGGCAGTTCTACTGGTTGTTCAAACTCCCTGTCAGTTTCCCCACTGTGCTCCACTCCCACTCTTCAGTAGAATACACTGATCCCTTGGGACAAGTAGGATGATTATAGCAATGTTTTGCCTCCTTCTCAACACTCTTCCAGGCTTGGGAGTGACCCCAGATGAAGTTCACATGCTCTCTTCAGCACTAAAATCCACACTGTTTACATAAGCCCCACATACATTGTGATTAAATGATTAAGTGCTTTCTAATTACCAAATACTTTCTAATACCTACACCAGATTAATGTTTCTACAGTGCCATTTTGTGTCACACCTCACACACACAGAAAAAACTTCTAGTTTTTCTAAACCATCCCAAATAAACCACAAATTCCAGGCTTTCAAAGCACTCTATAACCTAAGCCCTAAATATCTTTGCAGTCTGACCTTTTACTAGTCTTTGATTCATAACTTCCTTTCCATGCAAAATAGGCTATTCCCTGTTTCTACTGTACATATAATTTTCTCAGCCCTCCTTATTCATTTATGAACTCAGCATATGTTGGTTGCTTTCTTCTTATGTTCTAGGTACTGTATGATAAGTACCAGAGTTGCAAAGATGAATGAAACATGAATCCAGTCTTCAAAGGGGTCACACTCACTGTAGAGGAAACATGTACTGTAAATAATTATAATTCATGTTGTAGGTGAGGTATGAGGAAATTGACAGGCCAACAAGTGTATGGAGAATTAGGGAAAGTTTCTCCTTGACTACATATTTAATCTGGGACTTGAAAGATAGGTGCATGTTTGCCAGATGGAGGGATAAGAAAGAGAATTCCAGGCATAGAGAAGAACACATGCAAAAGTGTAACAATAGGCTGATATGTAGCTTGTTCAGGAACATACATGTTTAGCAGAAGCTTCCTTAATTAATGTCTACTAAAACAGCACTGGAGATTAAGCAGTGCACTGATTTGCCTGTGTAAACACACTGGCTGATGGATGGAACATGATAATTTTACGTTAACAGTATACTCTCATATTCACCTATGAAATTCTATCGGTGCTGGTTGAGTTTTATATTTGTTAAGAGTCTGTGGTCCTTTTTCCCAAATCTGTTGTACTTGTTATTATAATTACACAATTGAATTAAGTATTATGCATACTAGAGGTTTTCAACCTCGTACTATAGACATTTTGAGCCAGATAATTCTTTCCGATGGAAACCATCCTGTGCTTTGTAGGATATTTAACAGCATCCCTGACCACCCCCAGCAGATGCCAGGAGCACCCTCCCATGAATGATCTTAGCTAAAAACATCTCCATGCATTATTAAGTGTTTCTTAGAGGGTACAAAATCATGACTGGTTGAATTAGGCCAGATTATAAAAGGCCTTATATATGGACTTATTTTCTTAGGTATGCAATGAGAAACATTTAATGTTTTTTAGTAGTAGAATAAACTATGTGGCAATGTGTTTCAGAGGCTAAATTAGAAGAGGCTAGACTGGAGACAGGAAGATCTATCGAAGAGGCAATTGCATAGATTAAGTGAGACACAATAAGAGTATTAATGAATACAGTGGCAGGGATGTTTATAGACAAGTTGAAGAGAAAATTTTGAAGGTAAACAGATGTCATTCACCCCACCTGGAAACCCCTCCACTTTCTTTTCCTCCCTATTCTCACCCATTAAATCCAACCCAACTTCAATGTTCAGTTCAAAATCATAAGAGTTCCCTTGTGGTGCAGCAGGTTAAGGATCTGGCATTGTCACTGCAGTGGCTCACGTTGCTGCTGTGGTATGGTTTCAGTTCCTGGCCTGGGAATTCCCACATGCCACAGGTGCAGTCAAAAACTCCACAAAATGACATGTACTCCTTTGAGCCCTGGTAATTCGTGATTCAGCTTCTCTTAGGGCACTTTGTGATATTGTTCATTCAATGCCTAGATTATAAAATAGATTTTAATTTTATACTGTAAAATCCTTAAATACAAGATCATATTTGTTTCCTACTCAGCACCCAAAACCATGCTTTCCATATAGCAGATGACTAATACTATTTATTGAGTGAATGATGGAACTCTGGCCTAAATTGCTTCACAGATTTACAAGTGTCCCTTGAATTCTCTCTGTAAACATTGGGAGAGTCTGGGCCTAAATTAACCAGCATTACATTCTTTATAGATCTGTTTCCTACAGTTCCTATCTACTCATATCTCTACAGAAAGTTCATATTCATTAATCTCATAGCTTTTCTTATAAACTGCTCCTTGGAGAAACTCAGCAAAACATGATCCTTTAAAAAAAAAAAAAGGTAACTATAGGCTAGATGGTATCAAACTAGTGAAAAATGATATTGAACTATGTTAAAGAAGACCTGAAGGAGTGTTAAGCAAAAACACCCATCTGATTTTTCTCAAGGTAAATGTTTTTTCCTGCATATCTCACCAAGATCATTATTCACTCTATTCTCACAACTATATTCTCATCGAATCACTCATAGCTCTCCTACTCGTTTCCATGAACAAGTGGCAGGAAATATAAATTATGAACAAAGCTTTCATTACATGTTAGGAAATCAGGTGCCTGAGAGACAATCTCTAGTGACAGAGGTTGGACAGATAGGTAAAATCAAACTGAACGTCAAACACTCTGTAGTGGGATTATCTTTCTGCAGCAATGAGAGTGGCCAAATTGTTCAAATCAATGTTTTGTTTTGTTTTGTTTTAATATGTACTATGAGTTTCATCTCTTCTGGCAAAGCAGGAAGTACAAAATGAATAAAGTCAAGGTGTCTTCTAGAAACACTCTTACGGGGCACAGAGGAGTCAGATGTAACTCATATCCATGGCAGCATAAGGAGTGCACAGGAGGGGCGCTTTCCTGGTTATGTCTGCTTCAAGCTCCTTTTTCTATTTAAATTTATGGACCATCTTGGGGTTTTACATATGTCATCTCTATTCCACACCATGTAACTCAGACATCATATCTATGTGATTTTTACAAAATTAACCCCCCTCCACATATACACAATGTCTTTTTGCCCATTGCAGAGTATACTAATGGGTTAAGATGATAGCAAAGCTAAAAGAAAATTATTGACTATTAGATATACTAGTGTTTTTAAAAGTCCCTTGGCTGTCTTCATTAATTTTGCTTCCATCTCTAATTCTCTCACCTTCCCTTCAGCTTCTAGCTTACTTACTTTTTCTCTATTTTAGCTCCTTCCTTCTCAAAGCCAAAAAAAAAAAAAAGTCAAGTTCATATTATTAGCATTTTCTTGTACAGGGCATTTTCACCTTCTTCTTATCTTGCCTTTTCTTCCAGACTCTTCTCAGGAGCCCCTTTTTTCACATTCATTAGGGTATTTTCTTAAACACATGCAGTTATATACCTTCAGTAAGTGCAGTTCTGGCACCAGCTGTTAGGATAATTGTTGCTTTTTATCTGGTTACATCTTAAAAGCAGAACCAAGTGCCAAACTGATAATCAAATGTAAGATTTCAGAACTGAGAGGACAGAAGGATGAGTGGGACATTATTTCAGTTTGGAAAGCACAGACCACCTAAAAGAAAAAAGGGGAAAAAAAGAGTCTTTGAGAATGAAATTTACATGATCAGGAAAGTAAAAAAACTGAAGACACTGAAGAGCGTATGGGTTTAAAAATGGGGTAGAATAAAGCTGAGAACCACAGACATGGCATATAAATTTGAAATAATTTTGTTTTATTTTTCATCAACTAATATTTACTTGGTACTATTTAATAGTAGTAACATTAAAAAATAGTAATGAAAACAAATAGTGATATTTGCTATATAATAGACCCTGAGCTAGTTTCTAGAGTTACAGAGATGAAGGAAATACTATATTTCTTTGGCCCTTGGATGCCTATTTTCCCTCAAATTTTAATAGTTATGAAATTAGAATTTATAGAATTTATCTTAACCTTTCCACTATATATTTTTCCCTGAACAAATCTTATTAAACAATGAGCCCTTTGACTCATGGAAATACAGTAATTCCTCAGTTCAAGAAGCTTGCTTGCAGTCTAGAGGATGTATCAGTGAAAGCATTGAGGGAAAAAAATATCCTAAATGAGTAAGGAAAATGTATGTGAAAATGACAGCTTAAGATGAGTGGAAGCTGGTGGCAGGAATCAGCAGAGAGTTATACACATGTGAAGAGGAAGCTGACTGGCCCAGGGTAGTGATATAGCAAAGGAAGAGAAGAGCAGGAGTGGACACAATGAATAGATATGTTATTTCAAAGAAATAATGTCAATATCACTAAATTTTTGAATAATTTGAGCCAAAATTGAGAAATTGATCAAAGGGATTGCTAAATCTTCAAATATGACTGACTAGGAGGATGACAGTTCATTGAAAACTAGATAAAATACAGACTCAGCACAAGGGACATTGAATTTTGCTGATATATTGAATTAACCAAATGGAACAACACATGAAAGAGTTGAAAATATTTTAGGGAGCAAAAATTAAGAAATTAAAAATGTAATGGTCACAGTTATTTGTCAAAGTTCCTTTTTACTTTGCATTATTCTATTTTTTATGTCTTTTTTTTTTTTTTTCCTTATCTAGGGCTGCACCCACGGCATATGGAGGTTCCCACGCTAAGGGTCTAACAGGAGTTGTAGCTGCAGGCCTTCGCCACAGCCACAGCACTGCAGGATCCAAGCCGCGTCTGCAACCTACACCACAGCTCATGGCAACGCCGGATCCTTAACCCACTGAGCAAGGCCAGGGATCGAATCCACAACCTAATGGTTCCTAGTCGGATTCGTTAACCGCTGAGCCACAACGGGAACTCCTTTGTATCATTCTAATATGTAAATGAATTTCTTGAAAATCATTGTTAATTTCCTTTCCTACTGTTCAGAATGATGATGTTTCTGGTATACTGCCCAATTGGAGAATATGCCTTTTTCCCCAAGGGAACAAAAACACTTTTCCATAACAAGCCTGCATTATAAACAATTTTTAACTTATTTAAAATAAAATTAGTATATATTTTATTAATATTTCAAATAATAAGTAATTTATTTAAAGATTATATATTTAACTACTTATTTTAAATAAAAATATTATTATTATTCACTGGACATCTCTAAGTACCAGGCACAGGATAGCTGTTTTAGGATAGAATCACGAACAAAGTCTTTGTCTAAACCACTGACTGAGACTTAGAAAAAAAGTAAGAGGTTTTTAAATGGGAGGATTTTATGTGCCAAAACCAACAGGGCTAACCATAGGTTATTTGTAACCATAAACTCAGGCAGTTCCATTAGCCTGGCAACAGCAAGCTGTCAGAGAGAGGTTTCTTTATAAGTATATTAGGATGGTACCAAAATCATCTTCACTCTGTATTTATCAACATGAACAGTTTTACTAGGACAGGTGTTCCCATCATGGCGCAGCAGAAATGAACCCAGCTAGGAACCATGAGGTTGCAGGTTCGATACTGGCCTCTCTCAGTAGGTTAAGGATCTGGCATTGCTGTGAGTTTTGGTGTAGGTCGCAGATGTGGCTCGGATCTGGCTTTGCTGTGGCTGTGGTGTAGGCCGACAGCTGAAGCTCTGATTAGACCCCTAGCCAGGGAACCTCCACATGCTGCGGATACGGCCCTTAAAAAAAAAAAAAAAGGACAAAATACAAAAAAAAAAATTTTACTAGAACATTCATCTTGAAACAGACTGTGGTTTATCAGATGGCACCAAGCTAACCAATCTTAATAACAGGTGCTAATGTGAAAAGTGTTCTGAATGAAGAGAACCAAAACTGTTTCTTCATCATTTAGCCCTGCTCTGTAACCAGATTGCAATACTTTGGCTTTAAATTTTTCTGGAAGCTTATACTATATAGATGGATGTAGAAATTCTACCACTCGCCAGTACATATACCCATTACATTAAACTTTCAGGAATTAGAGCTCCAAGGATTCCAGAGAGGCTGATTGGATGAGTGTCAAAGGAAAGGCATAAATCACCCCTTAAGTATGGGATTCATGTCTGATCATTTCCTTTCTAAGTCCACTTTAGTTTCGGGGTGTCAGATAATGTCAATTTCCCTGATAATGCCCAAAATACTTTTTTAGTTAGACGATAAGATTTTATGACACTGAGACAAAAAATTACAATATTTGAGATGGGACACAGGTTTTATGTCACTAAGACAAAAGAAATTGCAACATCAGGAAGACGGTATGCTCCAGAGTGTAAATAATATGACTTGGTATCAATTTATAGGGAAGATAAGTCATTGCATCCTCTTTCATTGGAGTTCTTTTGTTGGACATCTAGGGAACAAATCTGCTATTCAGTGCCCTTATAAAAAGGACAATGGGCTTAATGGTTTTAATTTGAAAACAAAAGAGAAAAGTTTATTTATAGTATACATAAACCTAGTTGTAGGATTTCCAGTTTATTACACAAAAGTGAGAATTTTATGATTTAGGGACTAAGTACTTTCTAGGGTGGTTAGAAGTTATGACTCCAGTGGTCAATCAGATAGAGAAGAGAAAAATACCTAACTCTGATAAACAGTCTATTATAATATTTTATTCTTATTAATAAAAATGATAATACTCAGGTATTAATTTAAGCATTTTACATGTGTTGAAACAGTGAATCCTTGCAATAAATCTTCATAGTAGGTACACTATAATTATCCCATCTTTTAGATGAAGAAAAAAGTTTCTTCAAGTAACCTGCCCAAGGTTGTACAATTAGTGAGTGTCAGAGGCAGACTTTGAACACAGACCATCTGACACCGGACACCGTACTCTCACCCACACGGCTGGACAACCTCTCTACGCTAGTGACAGTTTTGCTGCTGCTCTCACTGCCTCCATAATTCATTGTATCCATGAATCACTGTGCTCTGCCTCTTCCAGTCAGTCCATCATGCTGCTGATATTTAATCAAGGACTGCTCAGGTGCACTGCTTCTCCTTTGGCCATGATTATCACAGACTGGTCTTGGCTATACAAAAAAGAAGGGCTCTGTATTGGTCCATTTTGGCTGCCATACCAAAATGCCACAGACTGAGTGGCTTAAACAACAGAGTGTATTTTCTTACAGTTCTGAAAGCTGGAAGTCCAAGATCAAGGTACCATTAGGGTTGGTCTCTGATGAGAGTTCTCTTCCTGGATTGTAGATGGCTGCCTCCTTGCTGTGTCCTCACATGGTCTTTCTTTCTGTACAAGCACAGAGAGAAAGAGAGATCTGATGTCTCTTCCTCATATAGGATTAGGGTCCCAGTCTAATGATCTTATTTATCCTTAATTACCTATTGAGAGTCCCTATTTCCAAACACAGTCATTTTAGGGAAATAAGCTTCAACATATGCATTTGAGGAGAAAAAAACCCAGTTCAGTTCATAATAGCTTCTTTCTACCAACTATTCTTTCTTAAAATAAATGAAATCCCTCTATTTCGGGTGCTCCTCCTGGCGTAACTTTCAACACTATTTTTGTCTTTTATATCCTCTAAATGTTACTTCCAACTTCCAAGTTTTTAACCTTTTGGAATAATATAGTCCAAAGACTGTGTATAGAGTTTTCATCTGCTTTAGAGTTTTCAAAGCACAACGCATCTGTGCAGATACAAAACACACACACACACACACACACACACATGAATATTCAAAACATCAAAGTAGGGTCTGCTCACCTTAATATTCTAATAAAATGATCCTAAGATCCTATCCCACTTCTTGCAAGAACATCTCTTGTCTGTTCCCAAGGTCCCCCTTCCTGGGATAACTCCAAGGGATGGATTCTTTTGCAATTTAAGAAGTCAAGCAACTTGGTTACTATCATCTAAAAAAGAGAAATCAAAAAATATTATCAGGTAACTGAGGAGTTTCAATTTTGTACTATTGTTTTTGGAACACAGGTGACTTAGAAGTAGATTCTCCAGGTTTGGAGTGAAAGAAGTTCCTCTTGAATATTATGATCAAACTAATGCTACTAAAGGTTGGGACTCTCAATGTTTCAACCATTTAGTTCCCAAAGTTCTTTTAACTGATACTCACAGAGATCTTCCTTATGGCAAATCTGTCTACTCCAAAGAGGTCTCCACTACACAGGCCCACACCATCTGCTCTTCTCCACCTCATAAACTAACTCTGAAAGTGGAGATGTTCCTCTTTTGTGTTCCAGTCCCTGCATTATTTCTTGTCTCAGAATAAGTGACATTTTTATTCTGAGAGAACCTTATCTTATTCAGTCCTACCATGGATAGGAGAAACATGTTATTAACAATCATACTTAAGAAATAAGAAAACCTGGGGTCAAGGAAATTAAATGACCCATCTGAGGTCACAACACTAGTAAGGGACAGCATAGCTTCAAATCTCAGGATTTCTGACACCCCACAGCTCTCTTTACCGCAACTTCATGTTCTCTCTCAGCTTTCATTATGGGGTCCTGATGTCAGTCAATCTTTCTGTTGAGTACTGCCTTTTCTCTACAAAATTCTCTCTCTTTTTTTTTTTGTCCTTGATATTACCTGATATTCCCAATAATACCTATTAGTTTATCAAATGCCCCTTTGTTATGTCTACTGCATTAACAAACTACCCATCTATGGGCAGTCGCTGTTAACTTTGTTAATATAAATGATCAAATTGGAAATTTTATGTAAAAAATAAAAGTAAACTTCTAATACAGTAAAATTAACCAGCAAGCTAATGTAACTGTTTGTAAAATACTACATTTTTGATGTCATTGGTATGTGAGATCTTCTGGCAAAATAGCCGCCAGACCAAAGTTTCCCAAAGGCCTAGGCTGAGATAGCATCATACAGTATCATCCATTCAAGCACCAATTTTTCTACCTGTGGAGAAGAGAAGACTCTGCATGCTACAATTTTATCAGGAAAAGAGACTTCTGGGTATTTCCTGAGAGAAGTGTTAAATGCTTCCACATATTTCTGTACTCTGCTGCCTCTTACTCAAAAGTCTGTTATCAACCCCAGAGACTCTTACTTTCCCTACAGTTACAATGACCATCTTTCCAGAGTCTAACCAAGAGCATTTATGATTGCTAAACTTTTAGGTCAGAAAAGATAAACACTAGACAACTTTTGACAAGTACCCTAGATAGTTCAGCTAGAAAGAGCTTTTTTCTCAAACATTTTAAGTACAAGCAAGTTGGGAACATTATAATTTGCTCTTAGTAATGACTTATAAAAAATAAATGGATGTTTTCAGTGTTAGGCATCTTGTGGATTGTAAATTATGGTGAATTTGTCCTCCATTACTCATTTTTGTCTGCTTTTCAGAATCTGGCAAAAGTGGGAAGTGGTGGGGTTCTAACTTTTTTGTTTTTTTTAATTTCTTTTTCTTTTTTTTTCTTTTTTTGTCACTTTAGGGCCTCACTGTGGCATGTGGAGATTCCCAGGCTAGGGGTTGATTCAGAGCTGTAGCTGCCTGCCTAGGCCACAGGCACAGTAATGCAGGATCTGATCCACATCTGTGACCTACACCACAGCTCATAGCAATGCCAGATCCTTAATCCACTGAGCAAGGCCAGGGATCAAACCTGCATCCTCATGGATACTAGTCAGATTCGTTTCCACTGAGCCATGACAGGAATTCTCTGTTTTTTGTAAGTTTCTAATTGACTTTCAGACAGTTGCTCCTTTTTTTTTTCTTTTTTTAGGGCCACACCCGCGGCATATGGAGGTTCCCAGGCTAGGAGTCTAACAGGAGGTATAGCTCCGGCCTACCCAAAGCCACAGCAACACGGGATCAGAGCCACGTCTGCGACCTACACCACAGCTCACGGCAATGCCAGATCGTTAACCCACTGAGCAAGGCCAGGGATCGAACCCCCAACCTCATGGTTCCTAGTCAGATTCGTTAACCACTGCGCCATGACGGGAACTCCCCATACAATTACTCCTGCTTTAAACAGTTTTTAGTAGTGGAAAGTTGGAACATTAGTGTCCAAAAAGCCACAATGTATAAATGCAATGAATATTTATTTGATTTTGGGATAATCTAAGCACACACCTGAGCAAAAGTATCCACTATTACCCACCCTGGTGTACTATGGGTCCTTCCAGGACTGTTTCTATGTACTTATTTATTTTATTTTATTTTTATATGCACTTATTTTAATTCCACAAAATAATATAATGGTAGACACTGATACTTTTCCATAATTAATTTAAGCAGCCCACTAATCATTGGATTAAAATATTTTCATCATGTTTTTATAAATGAAAAAATTGTAGGCTCAGAAAAGTCAAGCTACTTACTACCTGTTTGACTTTTAGCAGCTCAATTCCTGTCATTGTTTCTAGGATTCAAAAGGTAATATCTCAGTATTACCTTTTAAAAATTTTTTTTTAATTTTGGTAATTTTTTGTTTTTTTATGGCTGCACCTGCAGCATATGGAAGTTCCTAGGCCAGGGACTGAATTGGAGCTGCAGCTGCAACTTATGCTAGATCCTTTAACACACTGTACCAGGCCAGGGAACAAACCCGCACCTCTTCAGTGACCCAGGTCACTGCAGTCAAATTTTCAACCCACTGCGCTTCAGTAAAAAGTTTTTTTAATTTTTATTAGAGTATAGTTGATTTACAATATCGTGTTAGTGTCAGGTGTACAGCCCAGCGATTCAGTTATACATCCATATTACCTTTTAAAATGACTTGTTTCTTGTTGAAGCAGTGGAATCCACTGAACTATTCCAATCTTCTGTGTTCCTTTTAGGTCCTTGTGGGATGTCTAGCTAAAATTAGAATATAAGTCAGACTTTGAAAGATTTTTCTTCAACCCTATTAGGTCAACTAATCCAAATAGAATTTAATCTATTACCCGATTTAATGCAACCTAAATGCCTTCAACGAGTATTAGTGAATATTTAGTATGTACTTAACTTTGTGTTAGAAACTGATACTTCAGTGTGAACATTAGTAATACCATGTTTTAAAAACTGAGACAACATTACTGAAGCTAGGTTGTGTAGAGAATTAATATACCTCAAAGTGAAAAATAATAGCGAGAGAATATTTTTTAAACTTTCTGGGAAATATCAGATTCCATTAACACAGAATTTGGCAATATTCAGTCCTAAGATTGACCAACGTTCTATGTGCAATATCTATGAAAGAAAAGTTTGCCAAGCAAATTACTGTTAACAAAAATCTAGCATGGAAAAGGAGTAACCTCTTGGGAAAGCTGACTTTAAGCAAGAGCATGGTAGCATCATTTGCAAAAACTATTAGTTGAAGATTTTAGACTTTTTCATGTATCTGAGGAATTTTGTGGACTTTTATTGTTAGCCATTTGTTTGCTGAATCTTCATAAAAGAATAACATTGTGTTGACTTCAAAGTAGTCTATACTGAAACCCTTTAAACCTTTTTTCTTCCTTTTCTCTCCTCTCTCCCCTTCCCCTCTGAACTTCTTCCCATTTGCCAATAATACAAAATCATGAGATTTTTACCATAGGTACTTAACAAGCACCTTATTCTATATGAATGAAACTTAGTCTACTTAGCATGTGTATTTGAGAATGACTTATTCTGTGAGGCCATGGTGTTATACTAGGAATAGGGGGTGAAACTCACAGAAAGATAATTTTAATTTTAATATAAGAGAAACTTTCTCATTGTCAGAGCAGTCTAAAAATAGAAATGACAGCACCAGTAAAGAAAAGCTTTCTCTTATGGGAGGTACGCAAGCACTAGGTGGGAAAGTTGAACGGAGAATTGAAACTTCAGGAAAGTGTTGAACTAGTTGATTCTGGAAACCAAGAATGTATAATGTTGATGAGGACGGTAACATGAGTGTGAGAAGCGAAAGTAGAAAAAATCAAGGGAATGTTGCTATATACGTTTGTTAAGGGGCTAGGCAAATGTAGATACATATCATTGCCATGTGACTTTAAGCAAATTAATCTAACATTTATAGTCTGTTTCCTCACCTGCAAAATGGACATAATAATAACTGCACTAAGCATTAGATGAGAAGCATTTGACATAGAGCCTGGTACACAGCATGTTAAACACTGGACACTGTGTCGGGCACATAAAAAACACTCCATAAATGATGTATATTATTAAAATATTTTAAGTTAATAAAAAAAAAACACTATCCACCACACCTGGATTTCTTTCTTTTTTGGCCACTGCTTTCTGCCAGGAGGGGCAGTAAAAAAAGATTTATTGCTTTGCCAGGCAAAGGGTGATCACCATGGGCTAATGGCCCCAAAACTGTATCCCCCAAGGCCATTGCTTCTTAATCATCTTTTGGGTGGGGGGAGTCTAATAATGAAACCATAGCTTCATGTGGGACTATTTTACTGAGCTATTTCCACTGAAGAATAAAGTTTTTACATGATACTGTATAGATTCACCAAAGGTGGCTCACTCTTCTCGATTTAGCTGCTGGTTACTGATTGGTTTTCAAAGGATTTATTAACCTTATTTTTAAAAAGTACAAAATCATATTTTCTTATGAGCCAAAAATGAAAAATAATCTTTCTTTGTTTTGTATGTAATCATGAAAAGTTCAATCTCCCTAAGCCTCAGTGTCCTTACTTCTGAATATACTAAGCAGAACTTCAGATGGATTTGTGGAAGAATAAGTGAAATGTGCGCAAAACACGAAAAAAAAATTCTTGTGAGCAATCTCCATATGGCATAAAATCAAAACCAGAATGTTCGTAAACTCCAAGCTTTTACATTCCTAGACAGTTAGTAAAGAGAGATGGTCAATGCATTGTGGGATTTCCAGAACATTTAAATCTGTAATCAGAAAGACTTTAGAAAAAAATCATCATTGGTGAAGTGTCATTCATTCTGACTGTACAGAAATGTTTCAAATTTCCCTTTCCTACTTTTCAATGTATTTAAGCTGCTGGTGTTTGTGTTTCAGGCACCAGTCATTATAATAAGGTGGATACACACAAGTTCAAGGAGTTACTACTGGGAGTTCCATTGTGGCTCAGTAGGTTAGAACCCCACATAGTCTCTGTGAGGATGAGGGTTCAATCCCTGGCCTTACTCAGTAAGTTAAGGATTCAACATTGCCCCAGCCACAGCAAAGTTCAAAGATGCAGCTCAGATCCAGTGTTGCCATGGTTGTGGCTAGGCCTCAGCTGCAGCTCCAGTTCGACCCCTAGCTGGGGAAATTCCATATGCCACAGGAGCAGCCATAAAAAGAAAAAAACAAACAAAAAAAGGAGTTACAACTAGGCAAATGTGAGCACCATCAATGTCAGTTAATTCATTCCACCTTGCTAAAGATGGGGAATAATTGATTTTCAGGCTTAATGTATTTTCTTCAAAAAGATTTGACTTATATAGGTGGTATAACCAATTGTAATGACCAAATATTCCCAGCTTGCCTCTCATTCACCAGAAGACACCCTCCTTTGCACAATCACTTTCACCACTAGTTTTCAGCCTGGGTACTTTTTTTTCTCACTCCTCCAAATTCAAATGGTCCTTAGACATTTCCTATGAAAGTTCATCCTGACTAATTATTGCAAGTGACTCAGTCCCTAGGAGTCTAACTCAAGTCTGCATGTGTAGCTAAATTGTTCAATAAGTGAGATTTTCTAATGAGGAAACCTTGCAGTGGCGAACTTGCCATTACAGTCTGCAGCTCTTACTTTGAAACAGCGAAGTACAAATGTTTTCATTCATCCCATGTAAAATCAGCTTTGAATGTTTGCAAGACTAGGGGGACAGGCTCCACTTTTACAGAAATGATTCACATACTTCTGTCATCTTGGGCATGCATGTTACTCATCTGACTTTCTTGGAGCCATTTCTGTAAATTAGCTAATTCACCAACACAGACACATCCAGATCCGGACTTTTGTTTTTTTTTAGAAAATTTCTTACATCAGCTTTGCACCTTACTAACAAGTTAGTCATTGATGTCAGCACAACTGAAATGTGTCATTCTGCTTTGTAAAGTGAGCAGAGGATTCATAAATTCACTTCCATATTTTTATTATAAAACAATCAAAGCATGCTACTATAAATTTATAATATACTAGCCTTATATTGAAAAGTTAGCCACACGAGGTCACCCAACAGTGGCTAAAAGAGGAAACAAAGAATGACTTAATAGCATTGAAGTGGTAGTTGGATACCTCCAAAGTAACCACAGGAATCACATTTTAAACAAGGAATGATGAACTAACCTTTACTGCAATGTGCTCCAGAGCTGTTTCGTATGAGGACAGGGTACGCTGGCATGTAACATTCTTTTCACAGCTCATTATATGACTTAAACTATAATAAGAACAAGATGGGATGCACAGCTATTTTGTGAGCAGAAAATTTATTCTCCAGAGAAAACAGATTGTTTAGGATGTGTTGATATTCCTTTGGTCCTTTTTTATAGAGAGAAAAATATAATTTTATTTCAGATTATATCTCTACAACTTCTTCTGTAATATGGTGTTAAGAATATTCCTCATTCCCAAACTAGTGAGGAAAAAAAAAAAAAAAAACAAGGCAAAGGAGCCAGGAGACATTCACCTTGGTGAAGAAAAGCCTGTTACAAAGACAAATCCAATGTCTTCAGCTTATAATACTACCTCTTTCACCTAACAATGAAGATAGTCAGCACATCACAAGTGAAGAGAACAAAAGAAGAAAGGGAGAGAAAAAGACCTACAAAAAACTACTACCTCTCTCAATTAAAGTGACAATAGATTATAATTTTATTAACTTATAAGCATAAATGCATGTATACAAACTGATTCAATAAGTTTCTTTGGTCCTGGTGTTTGTGTGACTTCCTCTCTAGAGATCTGACAAAAGCGTAGCTATAAAAGCACATCCTGATCCTTCATGGATCTCTCTCTCTCCTATCATCCTAACTTGGATGGCTGTTTACTTTCTCACATTAGACTGAGCAGGATATCCCTGTCCTTCTCTGCACGTGGTCAATTGTGCAGATTCGAAGTAAAAAATTTCTTTTCAGTGCCTCCTGAAAATGTCTCCCACCTGGGGCAGACATGGCTCGCTCTGTATGACTTCCCTGATAGCTATTCTCCCTTGCAGCACAGATGAGATGTTTAACAAATATTTCACGCCTACTTAGATGTAGGATACAACTATAGATAGCGTTACTAACTAGGCTAGAAATGTCTCCTTGCAATTCTCCAAGGCATCATTTAAAACAACGTTTTGTATTTTTAGGCAATTGATCTAGATTAAAAAAAAATTTACATCTAAATGCCCCAAATAATTATTTTATATTTTATTTATTTGCTTTGTAGGGCATACAGAGTTTCCCAGGCTAGTGGTCCAATCGAAACTACAGCTGCCGGCCTACACCACAGCCACAGTAATGCAGGATCCAAGCCTTGTCTGCAACCTACACCAGGTCCTTAACCCACTGAGCGAGGCCAGGGATTAAACCTGCAGCCTTCCTAGTCTGATTCATTTCCACTTAGACACAACGGGTAACTCCTATTTTATTCTTTAATGAATGTGATCACAGTAATAGAATTTGTGGTGAAGTACATAGTAGGTTATTCCTGAACTTGTTAATATTTGTCTGAGTTGAATCTATTTTTATAAAAAGGAGAAATTTAAATACTATAAAGTATATAGAAATGTTTTTTTTTTGTTTTTGTTTTTGTTTTTTTTTTTTGCTTTTTAGGGCCGCACTCAGGGCATATAGGAGCTTCCCAGGCTAGGGTTCCAATCGGAGATGCAGACTGGAGTTCCCATTGTTGCTCAGTGGGTTAAGAACCTGATTAGTATCCATGAGGATGCAGGTTCAATCCCTGGCCTCACTTAGTGAATTAAGGATCCACCATTGTTGCAGATGTGGCTCAGATCCCGCGTTGCTGTGGCCATTGCCTAGGCTGCAGCTGCAGCTTCAATTCACCCCCTATCCTGGGAACTTCCATGTGCCACATGTGTACCCATAAAAAGAAAAAAAAAATGTTTTTGATGATATAAAAACACTTTTAAGACAATAGTGAATGTTATTTTTGAGATTCCAGATTAGACTGCAGCATGGGGAACTATAAAAAAATTCTGAGGCCCCTTTCTGCTCTAAAATTATATTATTTTAATTTTAGATTTTACTCCATTTAAAAAAAATTTTGATTCGGCTATGCAAGTTTCTTTTTTCATTGTTTTTGTTTTTTGAGAGCCATACCCACTGCACATGGAGGTTCCCAGGCTAGGAGTCCAATCGGAGCTGTAGCCACCAGTCTATGACAGAGCCACAGCAACCCTGGATCCGAGCTGTGTCTGCAACCTACACCACAGCTCACTGCAAAGCTGAATCCTTAACCCACTGAGTTAAGGCCAGGGATCGAACCCGCATCCTCATGGATGCTAGTAGGGTTTGTTAACTGCTGAGCCTTGATGGGAACTCTGGCATTGCACGTTTCTTGAATTCTTTTGCATCTTGCAATCTTCTCTAAGGTTTAGAACTTGATTGTGTAAAATTTGTAGTGGTCCAAAATATTCTGTCATTAAAAAGAAAAATTAATTTCTGGGAAAGCTCCTAGAGTCAATTTAGGTTTCCCAAGGTCCTTAAAACTGTGCTGGTCACAGCCCAACAAGAATACTGTCAACTACAATACACTTCGTAATGTTTCATAAGCCAGGGTGATGGCTGTCTGTCCACTCTCTGCTGAGAATGACTATTAGGCCATCAGACTGGCACCTCCTACAAAGAGCTTTAGACAACTTTCTAGAGAAAAAAAAAATCTAGCCTTTTCATAACCTTCTCACTTTGTTCCAAACTACCCCTTCATCTCCTGGTCAGATCTTGCCTTTACCCAGATCCTTTCATTTCAGCTCTCATTCTCAGCCCCAGGCTTGCCCCTATAACCTGAGAATAGATTTGCCTTCTTGAACTTTGAGCTCTGGAACTCTTATCTCTTCTGATATGGTTTGTTGCAGCTCAATCTTATCTTACCACCCCAGGGAATACCCCTTACATTAGCTTGACTTACAAGCCTTCAGGAGGCATAAACAATCCATCCTATCTCTCATCTCCTGCACCATAATAGGAAATGTGTTCCAGCCCCTTAACTATTCTCCTAACTTGATGTTTTCCAATCTTTTCTCCATATATTCGCCCTTATCATCTTAAAACACTTCAACATCTCCTTAAAGCCTTTCATAGTTTCATGTTGCTTTAAGATCTATCCCAAATTCCTAAGCCTAAGAACTACCCTAACCAATCAAATTCTCTCTACACTCTTTTGTTCCAAACACAGCTGTCTTCTCACTGTCTCCAGAGCAAACCAAGCTCATCCTACCTCCCATTTAGTATGCCCACTTCACCACTCTCTTAGTCTTACCTAGAATTCAGGTCCTAGCTGAAGCTCAGTTCCTTCATGAAACCTCTCATAACTGGTCCACATTGCTCTACCCCTACTTGAATACATCTAGCAAAGGGTAGGTCATCTGTAGTATTCACTGTGATACTTAACTAAATGCTTAACTATATAGAATTTCCATTTGTTATTACAAATGCATCTAATGCATAATGTGAATGACCAGTTTTCCTACAGGTAGGTTCTAGGAAGATAAGAACTATATCTTAAAATTCTTCAAACTGTCTTAATACTAAGAAGTAAATACTTGTTGAAAAAAGTACCAAGAAATTCAAATGGCTTTCAAAATTTTTGTTCCAGTCATCATTGGGTTAAGACAAAAAATGGGCTAGATTTTCTCCTAAGATGTTTTCTATCCCTGTATTTCTCAGACACTAAACTTTCAGTGTTTTGTTTATGGAAGCTATAATTACAATTTTTGTTTCCAAACAACCAGATGGACTAATATCTCAATGCACCTGCTATATTTCTAATTTGGCATTGGTTTTTTAACTTCCATGAGTAATTTATTTTGACACCAATTGTCTTCTTTTCAAATACTTCTAACGTGATCTCTAATCAGGAGGAAGAAAAGTGGAATGATTAAGATTTGGCTTTAAATCCCTGGGTTTAAATTCCACCTTTACCAATTAAGAGTTGCATACCTTAAACAAGTAGCTTAAGCTTATCTTGCCTTTATTTTTTCATCTCTAAAATGGAAATATTAATAACAAGTGAATCTGCCTTCTTGGGTCGTGTTAAGTGTTCAATATATTCATTAAGCAGTAATTATATATAGTAAACACAAAAAAAATGATTGTTATCAATCATTTCTCTGTAGACTAAAAATCAAACAAGGAGGCAACATATGCTTTTTGATGTAATTTTTTTTCTAACTGCCAGATGCTACCAATATTTTCCGTAGTCTGATCTAATTCACAATTTGATGTAGACTGAGGATAATGAGCCTGATTCTTCCCTCAGTCACAGAAAGGGAAGGAAGTGAATTTCCCTTATCTACATAGTTCCAAATCAAAAGAATAAAGGGGCAAAGCCAAAAGACAAGATGAGAGCAGAGAAGATAGTCTTCTGGCATTTTTTAAGGAATTCCTCTTTTGGTGATATGTTCAAGCCCATACATAAAGCATTAAGTAAATAAAACATCAGTGTTTCTTACTCCAATTGTCTGATTTGATTGTGTTTTAGCTAACTAAACTGGCATGTGGGTTAGGTGTCTTTAATAAATTTGGCACAACTCATTGGATGCTTTTGTCCTAAGTTCATTCAGCCACATGTTTGTATGGCCACAAAACTTGTCAAGATGAAAACTGGTCATTTAAAGCCAAATTTCATTCAAAATTTCCCTTGCTTTAGCAACCCAATTATTCTTTATAATTCCCCAAAGAATACAGATTTAACATTTTAAGTGTTTTTGAAATCACAATTATTTTTTAAACTATATTCAATTGAAAGAATACTAATTTGCCATGAAAAATTTTTTTTTTTTGCCTTTTTTTTTTGTCATTTTAGGGCCGCACCTGCGGCATGTGGAGGTTCCCAGGCTAGGGGTCTAATTGGAGCTGTAGCCGCCGGCCTACGCCAGAGCCACAGCAACGCAGGATCCGAGCCGCGTCTGCGACCTACACCACAGCTCACGGCAACGCCGGATCGTTAACCCACTGAGCAAGGCCAGGGATCGAACCCGCAAC
>PVHT021183696.1:6853655-6923974 GCA_004024745.2 Catagonus wagneri
GCTAGGGGTCTAATTGGAGCTGTAGCCGCCGGCCTACGCCAGAGCCACAGCAACGCAGGATCCGAGCCGCGTCTGCGACCTACACCACAGCTCACGGCAACGCCGGATCGTTAACCCACTGAGCAAGGCCAGGGATCGAACCCGCAACCTCATGGTTCCTAGTCGGATTCGTTAACCACTGCGCCACGACGGGAACTCCTGCCATGAAAAATTTTAATTGTCATTAGTGCTAGCATTTTCCCATGTATCTTAAGCAACCATAGAAACAATATAGAATGAAGAAAAATATAAATATGAACAATGTAGATGTTGAGATATTGAAAATACTGAATATTGAGAAAGTTATTAAGGAAAAGGTTAATTGCAAACACTCCACGCATTCCAAACATTCCAACTGGACCACTTATCTCCCCTATGGTTTCTCCTTGGCATCTTCATATATTCTCCAAGATTCCCCCTGTATCACTTATTTATAGTTCCGCATAAGTCAGCAGAGATAAATCATTAATGATAGATTTCACTTGGTCTAAACCAAACATTTTAATGAACTGCTTGGAAGGCCATCAGTATTTAAATCCTTCAGTGCTTTTTCCCCCCAAAATGTGTCTGAATTATTAGTTTTTTAAAATATCCTCATCAAATAGACCTAAGAAAACCGTAATGATTTATACATCCTTTGAAATGCTAGGATTCAGTTCATTTCATTTAATATTGACTTTACAGTGCACTAGGAGGCCCATTTTTTGTACCGACTTAGTTTAATCATGTAATCTTGAGCAAATTACCTAAACTCTTTGACAAAAATCACTACATTGAACAATTTTGAAATGTCTTCTATGCTTATTTTCCTATCTTCTCATAGCATAAGATCTCCAACTCATATAATAAAAAAAAAATCACATCTGTAAAGTGTAATTACGTCTCATCTATACTTTTGCAGTTGCCCTGACTACAGTTTGAGGTGAGAGAAAACTTTCCACTCAAATGTGTTTTATCGGGTAAAAATTTACTTAATAGAAATGACAACCAGTGTAACAACCTGAAAATTGTGAGTAAAGTACTCAGAATGGATAAGCACCAGGTTAAATATTGATAATGTGCAAAACCCTGTTTAAAGGAAACTGCATCTATAAACTTATCCCGTGGCTAAAAATGTATTTTCAACCACATACATCCTCATTCAGATTTAATGCTAAATACAGTAAAAGGGGAAAGATTGGCGCACTCTGGAATAGTAGTTAAAGCAATTCTCGTGTTGCTGAAATGTAGCCAAGAATATCTACTGTAGTGTTTGGGTATTCTCCAGAAACACCGTGACATAAATTCTGTTGCATCATGTAATCTATAGGAAGATTGGTTGAGGGCATGTAGCTCTGCTTCCTAAAAGGACAAAAGGAGAAAATTCTCTGGATGCACTGAAGCAGAGATTGGGTTTTATATGATGCTTCTACTTGGGAATAAGCAAAAGTTCAAAGTTGACAGAAATCAGTCTGTTTGATGGAAATCAGTCCAAAGTCCTGAAGAAAACTAAGTAGTGACCTTGGATAAGTGCAAAGCACTCTGCTTCTTGCCATTCCTATTTCCTTCTAAATGTTTTGCCTGGTCACTTGAATTGGCATAGTTACCCTAAAATGGTGCAAAATGCCTGGAATGAGGCAATTGTACACCAGAATTGTTCATTCTTCTGTTCTGTTTGCCCAAAAAAGAATGTAGCCAGCCAATCCTCGAGGCATGGGGCCTAGCAATCTGTGTTCTAATAAAGCTCTCCGTGTGACTGTAATACACATTCAAGTTTGAAAACATCAACACAGATTTCATCATTTCACCGTCCTTCCTCCCCACACCCACCCTACAAGGGTAGCAAGGCTTAAATTGAGTAGAGATGGTAGATCCAGTTTCTAATTTCAGTTCAATTTTATTAAAAGAATCAGAAAGATCTGACACCTTGGGTTTTTTAATCATTATTAAAAAGCATCACTATCAAAATCTAAGCATTTTTTCCAAGTATCAATTGAATATAATAGTTTAATAAAATCTGTTTGTCTTAGCAATCTTATCTTCCAGTCTTTGAATTAAAGAGAAAGGTGATGATACCAAAATTTTTCATATTGAGAAAAACCCTACCAATATGCCATCTCAGATAAGAAAGGAAGGAAGAGCTCTCCGTGTTCTTTCCTTTGCTTCACTAAAAGTAACAATACCTCCAGAAACATTCTTTCTCAGTGGACAAAGAGCTATGTATAACAAAGCCAAAATATTATTTTCATCTATATGAAAGAAGAGTAAAAAGCTGAAGGATAAATTCAGCTGCAAATAGATTTAAAAAGTTAGAGAGGTATTTGTCTCCCAGCTAACAGTCTGAAGCCTGAGCTCATCTTCTTGCTATACCATGTATGGCTTTCTTGTGGAAATCAGGATCCAAAACGGTGGTTGATCTATCAGTCATGTCTGTATTCTGAGCAGCAGGTGTGAAGGAGAAAGAAGATATGCCCTTTACTTAAAGAAAACATTTCAGAAACTGCACATTGCATTATTTTTAGATCCCATTATGTATCTATACATACCTTTCTTTTTAGATCCCATTACCTGACTTTAGTTATATTGTCACATTTAACTGCAAGAGCTGCTGGAAGAAGAAATCTTGGTTATAAATAGCCTTGTGCCTAGCTAAATAGAAAAAAGACAGGAAAATGGCCACTGAGACTCTGCCACAAATGATAATATCCAGTGCTGGGAACAGTGTGGGAAAATTTGGCTTTTTTAGAAAACATATTGCTGGTAGACATATAAATTGGTGCCATGTTTCTGAGAACAATTTGGAAATATGCCTCAAACACGTTAAAGCACGACTTCACTACTTAAAGGAAGTTATCCTAAATTATTTTAAAAGAATATGAATTACTATATTTACTATAGTGATTTTTTTCTAGTTGTAAAATAGACATAAAAATTTACTACCTTAACCATTTGTTAAGTGTACAGTTCAGTAGTGTTAATTACTTTTACACTATTGTGCAAACCAATCTCCAGAATGCTTTCCATTTTGCAAAACTAAAACTCAATGCCCATTAAACTGCAACTACTTATTTCCTGCTTTCCTTTCCTCCCTACTCTGCCCCCATTGCCTGGCAACCATCATTCTACTTTCTGTTTCTATGAATCTGACTACTCTAGGTACCTCATATAAGAAATATAATTCAATATTTGTCCCTTTGTGTCTGCCTTATTTCACCTAGTATAATGCCCTTATGGTTCATGCATGTTGTAGCATGTGTCAGAATTTCCTCATTTTTTAAGGCCACATTTTGTTTATCCATTTATTCCATCAGTGGGCCCTTGGGTTATGTCCACACTTTGGATGTTATGAATAATGCTGCTTATGAACATGGATGCATTAACATAGTGATTTTTTACCTTAGTGATTTTAAGATCACAGTTTTTGCTCATACTACTATTGATGGAAGTATATGTTGCTATAACAATAACAAAAGTTATATATTAATTTTTGAATATTAATGTATCTTTATTAAATATGGTGTATATTCATTCTCACTAATCGTCAACCTAAGACTAGTCATTTTGCTTAAATCTGACATTGCTAGCTGAGACACATTTGGTCAATCATATCTGTCACCATCCTCTCAGGAATTCATAGAAGAATTTATGTCTTGCAAAGCATTGGATAAAATGAACTTCAAGTTGTTATCTCTACTTATGAAAAGCTTTGTCATAGAAAGCTGAAGCTGATCTGAGCATAGAAGTCATAAAATATTAGAGCTGAAAGTGATTTTAAAAGTAAACTAGAACTTTTAACTTATTTTAAATATAAAGATACATGAGTTCCCATGGTGGCTCAGCGGAAAGGAATCTGACTAGCATCCATGAGGACGCAGGCTCGATCCCTGGCCTTGCTCAGTAGGTTAAGGATATGACGTTGCTATGAGCTGTGGTCTAGGTTGCAGACATGGCTCGAATCTGACATTGCTGTGGCTATGGCTATGGCTTAGGCTAGTCTCTACAGCTCTGATTCAACCCCCAGCCTGGGAGCCTCCATATACCGCAAGTTAGGCCCTAAAAAGACAAGATAAATAAATATAAAGATACAAATTTGAAGATAAAAATGAATTTAATATCTGGATTGCTTCCAATTGGCGTTATTATGAATACAACTGCTATAAACACTGATGTACACATTTTTAGTGTGAATGCAAGTTTTTATTTTGCAATATTTTTGTGTGAACGTGTTTACATTCCTCAAAGCCCTAGAAGTGAAATTCTTAAATCATATGCTAAAAGTATATTTTATTTCATAAGAAACTGAAAAACTGTCTTCCATAGGAGCTATATCAGGTTGCAGTCCCATGAACATGTAGGAAATTTCTAGTTGTTATGTATCTTTTCCAGTGCTTGATATTGTCAGTTCTTTTGGATTTTACTTTTCAAATTTTAGTATCTCATTGTAGATTTAATTTGGATTCCCTAATGGCTAACCATGTTGAGCATTTTTCATGTGTCTTTCATCATCCCTGTGTCTTCCTTGTTAAAATGTCTTTTTTAAACCTTTTACCCTTTTTTAAATTGGGTCACTTATTTTCTTATTGTCAAATTTTGCGAGTTCTTTATATATATATTCTGGATGTTGGATAGATGATTTGCGAATATTTTCTCACAGACTATAGCTTGTTTTCTTATCTTCTTTAAAGTGTCTTTCACAGATCAAAATTTTAATTTTGTGAAGTTCAGTTTATTAATATTTTCTTTTAGAGATCATGCTTTTGGTTGTTATAGCTAAGAGTTCTTGGCTGAATCCAAGATTACTTAAGATTTTATCTTATGTGTTCTTCTGAAAGTTTTCTAGTTTTTTGTTTTATATTTAGATATATGATCCTTTTTGAGATTTTTTTATGTAAGGTATGAGATGTAGGCCAAAGTCCACTTTTTTGCCTACGGCTGTCCAGTTGTCCTAACCAGTTGTTGAAAAGGTTATACTTATTCCATGTAGTTAATTTGCATAATTATTAAAAATGAATCAGCCATGTTTGTGTGGGTCATTTTCTGGGCTCTCTATTCTGTTCCATTGATCAATGTGTCTATCCCTTTGTTAATATCATACTATGTTAATTACTTTAACTTTATTGTAAGTCCTAAAATGAGATAGTATGATCTTCCACTTTTTTCTTTTTTGTGTTTGAGATATTCTAGTTCCTTTGCTTTTCCATATACACTTTGTTTGTTGGTTTTGTTTTTTGTTTTTAGGGCCACACCTGCGGCATTTGGAAGTTACTAGGTTAGGGGTCAAATCTGAGCTGCCGCTGTTGGCCTATGCCACAGCCATGGCAATGCCAGATCCAAGCTATGTCTGCCAACTACACTGCAGCTTACAGCAATGCTGGATCTTTAACCCACTGAGCGAGGCCAGGGATTGAGTCCACATCCTTATGGAAACTAAAGGATTGGGTTCTTAACCCACTGAGCCACAACAGAAACTCTTCCATATAAATTTTGAAATTAGGAGTTCCCCTTGTGGTTCAGCGGGAATGAACCCAACTAGTATCCATGAGGATGTGGGTTAAATCTCTACCTCACTCAGTGGATTAATGTCTTGCCATGAGCTGTGGTGTAGGTCACAGACGCAACTCGGATCCTGCAATGTTGCGGCTATGGCACAGGTCGGCAGCTGCAGCTCTGATTTGACCCCTAGCCTGGGAACTTCCATATGCCACGGGTTTAGCCTTAAAAAGCATAAAAAAAAAATTGAAATCAGCTTTTCAAGATCTACAAAAATCCTGCTAAAAATTTTGTTGGAGCTGTGCTAAATCTATAGGTCAGTTTAAGGAGAATGAACATCTTAACCATACTGAGCCTTCCAATCTACAAACACAGAATATCTCTTAGACATTTACTTATTTAGGTATTTTTAAAAGTTCTTTCATCATAATTTTCAGTAGTTTTCAGTATATAGTTCCAATAAAACTTATTAGATTTATACCTAAGTAGCTCTTTTTCAATAGAGTTGTCACATGTGATTTTGTTTTTTGATGTTGTTTCTCATTGTTCATTGCTAGTACATAGAAATACAATTGATATTTATATGCTTTCTTTGTAACCTCTTACCTTGCTAAATTCACTTATTTACGCTGGAATCTTTTTTGTATTTTCCTTGGGGTTTTCTACATGATAATCATGTCATCTATAAATAAGGTGATTTTTTTCTTCATTTCCAATTATATGCTTTTTATTTCTTTTACTTACCTATTGTACTGGCTAGAACTTTTAGTAGAATGTTGAATTGAAGAGCTTAAAGTAAATAGTCTTACCTTGTTTTTGAAAGCATTCAGTCTTTTATTATTAAGTATTAAGTTAGCTGTGGCATTTTCACAAAGCCCTCTTTATTGTGCTCTATTCTGAGTTTGCTGAGTTTTTATAATAAATGAATATTAAATTTATCAAATATTTTTCTGCAACAATTGATATGTGATTTTTCTTCTTAAGCCTGTTTATATAATAGATTATAGTAATTTTCAAAAATTGAACCAATATTTCATTGTTATAGTTTAGTTATATAAATTCATATAATTAATCCCATGAAGAGTATATTACTCCTTTTTACATTTTGTTGGATTCAATTTCCTAATATTTTATTGATTATTTTTGCATATATGTTCATGTGTGATATTGTCAGTAATTTTTTTTTGCTTTTGGTCATTGTTTTGTTTTTGTTTTTTTCTTGCTTTTTAGGGCCATACCCATGGCATGTGGAGATTCCCAGGCTAGGGGTTGAATCAGAGCTGCAGCTGCTGGCCTACACCAGAGCCACAGCAACGCAGGATCTGAGCTGCGTCTGTGACCTACACCACAGCTCACGGCAATGCCAGATCCTTAACCCACTGAGTGAAGCCCGGAATCAAACCCACAACCTCATGGTTCCTAGTCGGATTCGCAAACCACTGCGCCACGATGGGAACTCCTGGTCATTGTTTTTAATCTTGTAATGTCTTTACCAGATTTTGCCATCAGGTTAGTGCTGACCACATAAAACGAATGGGAAATTTTTTCCTCTTCTATTTTCTGGAAAAGATTGTGTAGAATTGACAATAGTTCTTTAAATTTTTGGAAGAATTCATCAGTGAATCCATCTGGGACTGGGGCTGGGGAGCTAGTCTTAATTATGAATTCAATATCTTTAAGAGCTATTCAAATAATCTGTCTCACATTGGGTGAGTTGTAGTAGTTTGTGCTTTTTGAAGAATTGGTCCATTTAACTAAGCTGTCAAATTTATGTGTGTAGAGTTGTCTGCAGTATTCCCTTCTTATCCTTCATATCTGCAGAGTCTATAGTGTTATCTCCTGATTCATTCCAAATTTATGTGTGTAGATTTGTCTTCAGTATTCACTTGTTAGCCTTCATATCTGCAGGGTCTATAGTGTTATCTCCTGATTCATTCCTGACATAGGTAACTTGTATCTTTCTTTTAATGTTAATCTTATTAGAGGTTCATTAATTTTATTAATCTTTGCAAAGGACCAGTTCTTCTTTTTGCTGATTTTCTCTATAGTTTTTCTGTATTCAAATTCATTTATTTATGCCCTTATTATTTCCTTCCCATGCTTGCTTAGGGATTATCTTACCACTCTTTTTCTAGTTTCGTAAAATGGGAAGTAAGATTATTGATTTGAGACTTTTCTTTTCTAGGGTAACTGGATCCAACAAATTTACATATGCTATACTTTAATTTTCATGGAACCCAGTATATTTTTTAAACTTCTTTGAGATTAACAGCATGGAAAATTCTAGGCTTCCAGGGCTGCTTGGTCCATTTATAATGATTTTGACAAGAAATAAAATTACGTAAAACACACTGACAATTATTTTTTCAAAATAGTTTATGCTTTCCTTAAAAATTGGTCTGTTTTCTGTAATTATTTTCATATAAGTTATTAAAGTAAAAATGGGTTTTAAAAAACTTACAAGATGTTGACTCATGTTAAATTTCACTATTTGACCTACAAAAACATTAGTTTTTTTTATATAAAAAATATAAAACAGTGTTTCATGTGGTTCAACCTAACAATTCTTATAATGTGCTACATACAGTTTTTCTTAATCATTGCTTCTCAATATACTATTTGGGGATTTAGGATAACAAAGAAGAAAAAAAACTGTGTGCTACACATCAGAGTTTGCAATATGACTCAGAAAAAGCTGAGGTCATAAGTCCCCTAAGTCTCCCAGATAAGAGAGTAAATTCTTGAGAGCTGATTAAGAGAAAGATGGAAGTCTTATCTGGTTAACGTAAGTTTTCTAGAATATCCAGGAGGTCAGGATGCCAGCATGAGAAGATGATGCCAAAGATGAAGTCTCAGGAGTTCCCATTGTGGCTCAAGGGGCTAAGAACCTGACATAGTTTCCACGATGATGCAGGTTCAGTCCCTGACTTCACTAAGTGGGTTCAGGATCTGGAGTTGCCATAAGCTGCAGTTCAGATCTTATGTTGCTGAGGCTGTGGTGTAGGCTGCAGATGCAGCTCCAATTCGACTGCTAACCTGGGAACTTCCATATGCTGCAGGTGTGGCCATAAAAAGAAAAAAAAAAGGTGAGTCCTCAGGTAAAGGCTACTTGCTCCATTTTCAGTCACAGGTGACAATTTAGTATGTCCTAAAGAGGGTAATGTGTAGAATTAGCTAGATAGAAATATGTTTCTGTGGCTTAGTGTGACATTAGATACATCTGCAATTTTTTAACCATGTCTATAAAGCAGGCATCACAATGCCTAATTTATAATGTTGTTGCAGAGATCTAACTACATAACAAATGTTTAGTACCTGACACAAATTAGGGGCCCAATATATATTAGTTCCCTTCTTCATCAGTCTCTAAGGAAGTCATGCTCTGAAAACCCTAGAGTTAGAGAAATAGTACGTGTCACTGATTCAAGCATGGACTTTGGAACCACCGTGTCTGTATTCAGACTTCATTGCCATGGACTGTTGGGCAATCATATAAGTTCTCCATACCTCATTTTTCTTCCTATAAAAGATATAACAAGATTTCATACCTCCTCAGATCGTTGAGGAAATGAAATGAGCCAATATCTGAAATGTGTTTAGTATTGTGCCTGGCACATAGCAAGCGCTATATGAATGCTATTTTATTAGTACTTTGGGAAAATTAATTGGGATAGAAGAAAATTCATTTTGAAGGGAAACATGAGTTCCAGAGGTGGAGGGGAAAGAAAGGGAGGACGGAGATGAGGAGGAGGAGGAGTAAGAGAAAGGGAGTGGAGGGAAAGGGGGGGAGAAGAGAGAGTAAAAGAAAGAAGGGGAGGGAAAGAAAAGGAGAGGACAGGTGATAAAAGGAGGAAAAAATATATTCAAAATATTCCCTTTCTTTCTTCTAAGAAGTTGGGAGGAATAGTATTAACACCACACCAAACAGGATACTTTCTACATAAAATGTCTCTGTTAATGAAATCTAGAGTATTTTTGTATGTTTCTGAAGAAAAAAAAACAGGTAATGAAGAAATGCCCAAAGAAAAGGGCTTTCCACCGTCACTGAATGAGAACGGAGAGCAGAGGCTGCTATGCAGGTGTGTCACAGCCATTGTGGATTCCATTTCAGAGAAGAGAAATTGTGAGTGACAGATAATCACTTCATTTGCTTCTTGGGTCTCTGGAGATAGTTCTTGATGCAAGAGTATCTTTGAGGAGCTCCTTAGTGATTTTCCCCTTAATGGATTGACGTCTTCAAAGGACACATTGTGAAAATTGGTTTTGCTTTGTCTCCTAAATGCATAACCTTTTGGCTTTCTTTTTAATAATCGTTGGCAACTAGCTTGCATGACAGCACTGAACACAAATACCACTGATGATGATGAATGGATGGAGGAATGTGGGTTGTATTGTACTAAAAGGGTAACACATTATGTCTATGTAATTGCTTCATCTCCCTTAGGATAGACAAAGTTCAAAGAAATGTGAGCTTAGATGACTCACAAGACATGTTCTTTGGAGTTACCCAGAATTCATTTCTCTAATTACATTAACCTTTTCTCCCTTCCTCACTCATCACATGTGCCCTCGCTGTACAGGGCATCTTGACAGGGTGTTCAGCCACTTAACTCTCCCACTTTTATTTATTGCAACATTTCCCAAAGACAAAGCACTTTAAAAACACTAAAGTGGCAGGAAAACATCCATCTGAAACTGGGCTCTCAATATTTTTGCAAATGATAAGGAGTGTAGGAGTTTCACTTAAGTATTATTCTTTCGAATTTAATGGTAATATGGCTTTTCATTACATGCTAATATGACTTTTGAAAAGCTATACCAATTTGGTGTTTTTTTGGTTAACAATTGCGTGGGAAACTGGTTTTTTGGCTAAAAACTACCTTTGAAAAGCCAAATTCCTAAAACATCTTTGTTGGAATGGTATTCCAATTAATATTATTTTCCAAAAAATGAGATGTTTAACAAATGGCCGTCCACAGACTTCTTGAAACTTCCCTTGCCTGGGAGCTTGCTTCTATTGTAGAAGACTTTGAACATTTAGATGGTTCCTTTTGTTCTTGAACTGGGATGTGAACCATACCACAGACTGTACCTCTTCCATGTGAATATTCTTGGACTATCTGAAACCTACTACTATAATATGCCGTCTTTGGTAAGCTTCTGTCTTATTTCGTATGGACTGGTCACTGGACTGGACATCATTTTGTCTAATATCCTAGACATCTTGAGTGTGATAGTGTTGCTCGTGAACTCTGACACCAGATAGATGAAATATTTCAGCATAATCTATCAGTCAGAGTAGTCAGAATACAGTGGAACATTTACCTCCTCTCTGCTGAATCATATTTTCCTTTGCCAAAAGTCTGGGGTTGTATGAGGTTTCTAGAAGCAGTTTTATTCCCATACATAGCCAGATTATCACCAGCTAAAAACACCTGTCCTTTTTCAAATAAACTATTATTAAAATCAGTCCCTTCCTTACCTATTCTATTCTACCCTTTGTTTTAGCAAATCTGAAAATTTATTCTACTGGCTTAACTATTACACCATGCCAGGGCATCAAAACATAATGGCTAAGAGCATGTACTTTAGACCCAGTCTACCTGGATTCAAACCTTAACTCTATCCTTTCCTTGCTAAGTGGCCTTGGGCAAGTGACTTGAAGTTCCCTATCTATGAAACAAGAATTAAATGAGCTAATGTATATTAAGTACATAGAAGAATGGATAGAGTAAGCATTAGGCAAGTGTTTGCAGCTATTATTCTATGTTTAGCTGTTTGCCCAGCATTGTCTCATCTAGAGACCAGAATACCATAATTTCTATTGGTTAATACAAGTCAATGATAAAAATACAAATAGGATAACAGCAAGGACAGACCCACAGAATTCCCCTCAGATTTTCCTTTAACTTTGAGTTCTAACAGAATAGACATTTGCCTAGCTTTCTGTTTTGAACATTGGAAGAAGCAACTTCCTAAAATTATGAAGAAGGTTATAGAGATAGCAGCAAAGCAGATCCAGCAATGAGGGGGCCATAAATTATCCTCCTCATCTTCCCAAGTCTTCCACGACCTAACGTGGTACAGAGAACAACTGAGAGTTTCCACAGGGGTTTAGGTTGAGAGTGCGCTAGAGAAAAAGCAAGATGTGTGCCTATCCAGGATGCATCAGTGTGGATAAGCAGTGACCATTAGAAAGGTACAGGGTGGATAGTCTGCCACTAAAGTTAGGATTTATCTGATTCTCTGTAGATGGTAAAGGCAGGGGCAGAGTACAGTCTGCGCTGGTGCCTACAGACCATTCCATTGCCAGTGCTGTGGCAGCACCAAATCAGAAGGTTCACCTCTAGAACAGAAGGCTAGTCAGGGGAACTGCAGATCAAGACCTAAAAGCAGACAGCTCCCTGCCCAGTGATGCCTTGAGGCTTTTGCATGATAGACCTTCCTGATTGCATTTCTTGTATACATGACTTTTTCTAAACCATTGTGAAACCATAAATGTATGCACTGCATAATTAAAGACCCCCCCATGCACACTCCCTAAGTTTCCCACCACCACCTCTTTTTATGTGATAGTGCTCCCTGATCCCCTTACCACCATAAAAGGGTTCAAGGGTCCTCCTGGTATTAGAGTGAAAAGCATAAATTATTTAACCACTGTAGATGAGGTGAAGTATACAAAGACATCATGTTATCCAGTTCTACTGAAATGCCTTTAAACACAAACTGTTTGCTTATTCATTCTCTATGATTCTTATCCTTTTAATGTGGTATAAACCACTGGCTCTCAACTTTGGGGGTCACCATATCCATTCAGATATGATTGTTTAAAAGTAACCCTATCCAAGTTTGTGTAAATAATATGTATTAGTCACAGGAAGGGAATTCCAGATGGAGGCCAGGCTTCAGGACGTGGTAGAACCAGGGGCTCAACCAATGTCTCCTCAATGTCATGAGGAGTCCAGTTCTTCCCATCTCTCCACTCTTCCCTCCACAGTGCCAGACTCATCCTTTCACACTTGCAGACTTGTTTCCAGGGTGGGCCACACACTTCCTCAGATACGTGCCTTTAGAGGAAGAGTAAGGTTTTCTCTCTCGAGAGTCAGGAAAAATTCTCAGTGATGGGTACATGAGGTTTATTTTTCTATTCTCTCTAATTTTAAACCAATTATTGCACAAGGATGTGGGGTGATCCTTAGATAAAGCACACCTCCCTAGAGCAGATATTAATTCCCCAAACCATGTTGCTGCTACCCAGTGGGGGAGACAGAATGAAGGAGTTGACTACCAGGACCGCTTTTGCTGAATCTGAAGTATACAATGGAGCCTGTTCCCGGAAAACACAAATTATATCAAAAATTTTATACCATTTCAGGGGTCACAGGGCCTCTTTTTTTTTTTTTTTTTTGTATTTTGTATTTTTAGGGCCACACTCATGGCATATGGAAGTTCCCAGGCTAGGGTCAAATCGGAATTATAGCCACCGGCTGACACCACAACCACAGCAACGCTTGATCCAAGCCACGTCTTCCACCTACACCACAGCTCACGACAATGCCGGATCCTTAACCCACTGAGCAAGGCCAGGGATCAAACCCACAACTTCATGGTTCCTAGTTGGATTCATTTCTGCTGCACAACAACAGGAACTCCAACAGGGCCTCCTGAAGCATTCTTATACCTCCTCTAGGAGTCCAGGAGCCTCAAGTTTATAAACTCCTCAGCACTGACCCAAGTACAGCCCTTCTAAGAGTCTGTTTTTCTTCTTTTTACTCTGGGGCCCCAAATTGCCACCACTCTCCCTTTGGTCTCCAGAGAAGGAAGGGCATCATGTACATGCCAGGATGTTCTTTGGTCTTAACTTGATATAGGAAATCAACTCCTCCAGGAATGCCAGCTTCATTCTTTTTCCTTCCTTTTACCTCTGTTTTTCTTTCACCTATCCACACACTCCATAGACTCCCAAACATGGAGGCCCATCCAGTTTTCAGGTCACATTTACACTTCCCATCTTTTTGCCTTAAATTCCTTCTTAAAAATTATTTTCTTAGTGCCTACATTCTGCATTAAAATATCCCACTTCGTAAAGTTCAAATTGTTTAAGCATTTACCATGGAGCAGGCCTGCTAATAGGCATTTGTGTACATTAAATTACAAAATCTCTTGACAACAACTTTTTAGAAAAAGTATTATAAACCTTGTTTTAAGGTGAGGAAGTTGGAGTTCCCATCGGGGCATAGCAGGAACGAATCCAACTAGGAACTGTGAGGTTGCGGGTTCGAACCCTGGCCTTGCTCCATGGGTTAAGGATCCCACGTTGCCATGAGCTGTGGTGTGGTTCGCACACACGGCTTGGATCTGGTATTATTGTGGCTGTGATGTATGCCAGCAGCTATAGCTCTGATTAGAACCCTAGCCTGGGAACTTCCATATGCTGTGGGTTCGGCCCTAAAAAGACAAAAAAAAAAAAGAAGAAGAAGAAGTGAGGAAGTCACTGTCACTCTACAGAAAGTTTAGTTAGCAAAGGGCAGGGTTGCAATATGAACCCAGATTTTCATTTAACACTGGGTCATATGCTTTCCACAGCTCCCCCACATTCCTAAACTTTCTACACCTGTTTCAACCTCAGTTTGGGGGCATGACAAAAAAAGACACCAAATTGCCAGAGGAGTCTTTGTGAAGCCCCTCTTAGCATTTTATTGCTTTTTTTTTTTTTTTTTTTTGGCTTTTTAGGGCCACACCCACGGCATAGGTTCCCAGGCTAGGGGTCAAATCAGAACAACAGCTGCCGGTCTACACTGCAGCCATAGCAACGCCAGATCCGAGCTGCATCTGTGACCTACAGCACAGCTCATAGCAACACCGGATCGTTAACCCACTGAGCAAGGCCAGGGATCAAACCCGCAACCTCATGGTTCCTAGTCGGATTCGTTAACCGCTGCACCACAACGGGAGCTCCCCTCTTAGCATTTTAAATATTTAAAGTCTCACATTTACATTAAACCATGAAAATATCAGTTCTTGATCCAGAGCTCACCCTTCAAATTTACAGTTGTTGTATGGCAGGGAGGAATTTCATCCTAGTTTCATAATGGATGCTCTCAAAAAAGGAGCCTTTTTTTCCCACCAATCACAAAATTTAATCTTTTTTCATTTCCTCTGTTTCTTCTCAAAAGGTCTTAATCTGACCTAGTAGTCTGAAATATGTGGCATGAGATTTTAAACAAAAAACACAATCATTTTCTGCCCTTTTTTTAGCCCTAACTCTCTGAAACTCCTTTAGTTTTCCTAATCTTATTCATGGAGACCAGCCATCTTCTCCACATTCCAGTCAGGGGAGTGGATTCACAGACAGAAACAATCTTTCTACAGTGCTGTGATTATGAAGAGAGACAGAGCTCTCCTTTCAAAGCCCCTTGCTTTCACACTGCAGTTCTGTGAAGCTGATAACAAAATCAAATACCTTCCTTTTCTTGAGCCAGAAAAAAAAAACACCTTTCTATTACAATATGTAAAAATAACAGCTGCAGAATTGAATGTGACCCACATGTACATAGGGTTGGAACAGAAAACTAAAGATTGAGTATCTTCACAGTCTTGAGACTTTGATTGTTAGAATGACAACTAAGAGAATTGGTAGGTAAATAGGGAAAGGACTGGGGTAGTATCAAAAGAATTTAGCAGCTGGCATTGTAGTTGCAACTGTCAGAGCAGATGCCAACCTTAGGCCTGATACAGGGCTCTAGAAGCCTATAGCCAAGCCAAGGGCCTCCTGTTTAGATGCTGGAGAGTAGGGAGGTCTGGAGAGCCCTGGGGGAAGTGCCATAGTGGTGAGGGTGCATTGGCTACTTATCTGCTGGGTAGAAATATCTCATACACAACTTCTACCCTTAAATGTATGAAGGGTAGGTGATAAGACACCCCGGGGTACCCAGGACTGTCCCAGTGTATACTTGTTATTCCAAGTGTCATTATCAATAGCTCCATCTTAGAGAATCACATTTGGTCTTTGTGTCCTTGTATTAGGATGAGCAAATATATATATTTGCTCTTTAGGGCTGCACCCGCAGCATATGGAAGTTCCCAGGCTAGGGGTCGAATCGGAGCCGCAGCTGCTGGTCTACACCACAGCCACAGCAAGGTGGGGTCCTAGCTGCATCTGCAACCCAGCCCACAGCTCATGGCCAGATCTTTAACCCACAGGGCAAGGCCAGGGATTGTACCTGCATCCTCATGGATACTAGTTGGGTTCATTACCACTGAGCCACAGTGGGAACTCCTGTATGATATATTTTAAAGTCCCTATAGTCATCCTGATGAAAGGACACAAAGACAAAATATGGTTCTTCATGAAGTTTCAGGCAAGGGAATACACTAGTATCCGGAAGGAAGAAAAAAAAATGGTAATACAGAGAAAATATCCTTGCTCGTGGCCCAGCAAAGACTGTGGCTATACGAATGCCAGGCTTCTGGGTAATAGAGGGAGTCAAGGACACAGCCAAAGACAGCCCATGATAACAGAGCTGCCAACAGATCCCATTGCCAAGACTCCAGGAAAAGTAAGAGCTGAGAGAAAGACAAACTGCAAAGGGAAACTTGGCAAGGGAACCTCTTCAGCTATAATAAGTAAAACAAAAGACAACTCAAAGAATGTCCTGGGCTGCTTTGTATGGCCATGGCGACTCTGTACCACCCAGAAACAAGGGTGCCATTCCACAGCCTATGATGCCAATGCCATTCTCTAGAATTGGACAGTACGCAGTCTATGTGTCGTAGCCTCAAGAGTAGTATTATCCAGCTTCTCTGTGACCACAGGGAATATCATTTTTAATTAGTTACATTTCTTTTCTTAAACCCATACAGTCTGTTCAATAATTCAGATGGTTTGTTCAAGTTATGTGCCAACAACTCCATGATATTAATTACTTGGCAACTGTGAAGAAAGGTAATCTCTACGTTCTATCATCAAGGAACAGATATATCATAGACTGCAATGAAAAAAATAAGGGTGAAAAGTGGTGAACAAAGATTCATAACGGATTCTCCCACACCATGGAAAAATTCACAAAATACACCTTCTTATCAGTTTACAGGCCTTATCACTTCTTTTGCATAACTTTCTTTTGCTTCACAGGGATCCTTGTGCAATTAAAGATTATCCCACTTTATATGGTGGGCAAGGATAGTCAAGGAGATTGCATTTATTAGAGTCCTGATATTGTTAGAATAGGCATCTTTCAAATCATCAGGGAAAATAAATATGTACTAGTATATTCCAAACCCTCTCACAGCGGGTACAAATGAGGAATTCATTTACATTAATGCCCCCAAATTACAGTGTCTTCAAGTCCCTCCTTTTCTTGCTATAACTAAATGGAGAAAGGAGTTCCCGTCATGGCACAGCAGAGTTGAATCCGACTAGGAACCATGAGGTTGTGGGTTCGATCCCTGGCCTCACTCGGTGGGTGAACTGCTATGAGCTGTGGTGTGGGTCGCAGACGTGGCTCGGATCCTGTGTTGCTGTGGCTGTGGTGTAGGCCAGCAGCTATAGCTCCGATTTGACCCCTAGCCTGGGAACCTCCATATGCTGCAGGTGCAGCCCTAAAAAAGACCAAAAAAAAAAAAAAAACTAAATGGAGAAATACATTACTTTTCTCTGACAAAAGGGTCAGGGGTCTCTGAATTAAAATGTAAATGAGGGCTCACAATGACCTAAAATGATGTTTTCACAGTAGTCAGGAGCCAGAAAAAAAAAAATAGCGTAGTTTATATGGTAGCTAGTAACTCAAGATCATACCTTGCATGTTCCTACCTCTATGCCTTTGTCTATGCCATTCTTTTCTCTGACAGTGTCCTAACCTTTCAACCTACTGAAATCTTGTCCATCGTCAGCCCTCCTCTATGAAGCCTTCCGGGTCCCTCCAACAAAATGCAACATCCACACCCCCTACATCTTCATTTATTTTGTGGTATGCACTGGTTTGCACTGTGTATCACATATGTTTGCGTGCTTGTCTAGTCATCACAAATAAACTTCCTGAATGAATGAGAGCCATTTTTACTCATATTTATATCTTACTGTAGTGTTGAGGAAAATATGTAAAACATATTAGAAATTATATGTATTTAGTCATATTAGGAAATAGGGAATAACAGTCTCACTATAACTTTCTCCTCAGCATCCATGAAGTGGACTGGTACACCAATTTACAACATAGTCTTCTCAATACAAAATCCTCTTAGAGTATACGTTCATTGCAGACCTGCCTTGTTTTATTTCAGCAGGATTGTGGTGCTTCCCTCCCCATATATATACACATCAGTTAGGATTGCATTTGGCTGCCAATAACAGAAAACTGAATATGTAGACTTTACTAAATAGGAGTTTATTTTTATTTTTATCCTGTAACATAGATTTTAGGATAGAATGTAGTAGCAAAACTTGGAAGTGGAAGGGTGGTGCTTAGAATCTAAAGAAGACAATTTTTCAAATTTTAGGTCTTTCAATCTAAAGAGTCACAATTTTTACATGCACACAATATTGATTCAGCAAACTTTTATTGAAAACTTACTATGGTGCTAGCTACTAGCAGGAGACACTAAAATTAATGCGAAATAGTCTATGATCTCTGGCAGCAAATGATTCAGTAACTCAGAATGTAAGTATGTATGTAGGATGACATTCACAGTTAAGATAGGCCTGAGTCGTAAGATGCCATGATTTTAAAGGAAGGGTCTATGGATCATTCACAGTAAGATTTAAGTAAAAAAAGAAAAAAATCAAGCTCCCAGAAGGGATTCTCTTAAACCTTTAACTTATGCAAAGAGAATCCAGCAGTGTAAAGCAATATTTGTGATTTACAGTAACTCTCCTTAGTTTGTTGCATGCCTTGCATTTATACTGTGGGAAAGCGTGGACGGACTTCATGCCATTGGATGTAGCAAACCAGCTGAGGGCATGAAGGAGGGGAGGAAGTGGAGCAGAGGAGAGACACAAGCATGACTTTTGATAGAGAAATTGTCCCTTTTGGGGTTATGGTAGTGAAGGGTTATTCTAAGATTCTAAGTGGTTGAAAAGAAATGCTAATATAAATTGACAGAAGGTTGTAAATCGACTTTAATTAAAAAGAAAAAAAGGAAAAAGAAATGCCACCAGGACCCAGTTTATTTTATCACAAAATTCTTATATGTTTCATTAGAAAATTTTACAGTTTTATGCTGCCAAACTGCTCATGAAAAAAGCACCTGCCACTTAGCTTGGCACAAAGTACCTGCTCTCACTCACCTAGGAAATAGCTGTTAAAATGCAAATAGGGCATTGGGACTCCAGGGATAAGGGATTAAAGTATCCACTGACCAAGCCAGCTTCACTGAGACCCACAACAAAATTTGAGCAGCATGGTACTGGCATGGGAGAATGTTCCAAAACCTCAGTAAGTTTCAGAACGTTTCATTTTATTTTCTAGATACACATTGTGGCTTGGGCTTTGGAATTGTGAAGCAGGTGGGTGAAATGGCACTAGAGTTTTGAATTCAATATGTAGACATTCATTTATTTACCATCTCCCCACTCCATTTTCATCTCTGATGCTTAAATTCTAGCCCTTCTGCCTGTTAGTCCCTCAATTTACAAAACTCTAGCCCTGGCCTTATTGGTGCATACCTAATTCCCCTAATGTCAGTATAATATCATTCTAGGAAGAGAGTAAACATTTGTGGTCAGTCTATGATTTTTAACTGGAAATTAATCTCTCAGATTCTTCAGTCCCTTGTGGGACTCCTGATGTAGCAAACTAGCTAAAAGCATGGAGAAGGGAAGGAGATTGGACAAAGGACAGACACAAGCATGACTTTTGACAGAGAAATTGTCCCTTTTGAGGATTATGGTAGCAAAGGCTTATTTGAAGATCTTCGAATGCAGCAAAGATGAGCAAGGCCAGTACATTCTCTGAACACTGAATTCAACCCTGTACGACTCCAGAACCCGGGCTTGTGCACCTTTCAAGATATTCAAGACACAATTTTTTAATGAACTTTTAGAAAATGCAAGAGATAAAATAGACATTTACTAGCACGGTTTTTAAAATAGCCATTTGTATCAAATTATAATTTTGTAACAACAAAAAAATGCACTTTTATTAGGTACTTGTTGCCTGTTGGTAGCAGGCTTTGGAAAAAATCTAGGTCACCAAGTGTTATGAGAAAAATTCTCAGAATAATATGGAGGCAATGTGGTCAAGTGGAAAGGCCACAATCGCTCACATTAGGCAGGCCTGGAGTCTCAACCCAGCTGAGTCCTGACCTCATCGCTGAACTAGTGTTTCTGTGTGTGAGTAATTATACTTCACTGAGATGCCACAAGCCATCAATAATATGACATGTATAAAATGCCTAGCGGAGGATACTAACTAAATGTGAGTGCCCTTCCCTCCCTCTTCTGGCTGGGGTCCCTGAGCATGTGAGGTGACCCAGCGTTAGAGCATATGACTCTCCAGCTGCTGTAGGAGAAAACCTCATCCTGGTCACAAACAGCCTTCTGAGGAATCCTGGAGACAGGAAATTGTGTGCAAGTAATTCCTACCATGAGAAAGCTGTACCTACTGTGACAGGCAAGCTGCTTGCTCAAGACAGAGGGGCCCATTAAGCAAGCACCACATCTGACCTGTTGCCGGGGTTTAGACACTATCTGCAGCCTGGCTTGCTGCCCATTGCTCCTGGCGGCTGTGAATCAACATTGTGACAGAGAGGGCACTGGGTCAACTACATTCCATTAATGGATCAAAGTGTTTCTTTTAGACTCTTATAGCAAAGGAGGACTATGGAAGATATACAGCTTAGAATGGACACAAACTTGGCAGAAACAGACATATAAGGATTTTTAAATGTAAATCTGTAAAAGCCAAAGGCCCTAATGAACTCTCACAGCTTGGTTGTCAGAATGAAATCTTCTAATCCAGTGGTTCTCAGTGTATTCCCCACCGCTGCTCAAAGCAAGCCACAGGTTTCCTTAAGGTCTTGGAACGTGTGAAGCCCCATCAGGTGATTCTGTTGTTAACTACTATCTCATTAGAGTAGCTCATTCATTCTGTAGTCCATAAAATTATGTCATAATTTTTATGCAGCTTGTTTTTAAATCAATTTGGAAACCCGATGGAGAAAAAAATTAACATTCATTGCATAAGGTGTAGATTTCCAAGCTTCTCTTTTCTTTTTTTGTTTTTGCTTTTTCATTTTTTGGGCCGCACCCAATGCATATGAAAGTTCCCAGGCTAGGGGTCAAATTGGAGCTGCAGATGCTGGCCTGTGCCACAGCCACAGTAATGCTAGATCTGAGCCATGTCTGTGACCTAGACTGCAGCTCATGGCAAAGCTGGATCCTTAACCTATGGAACGAGGCCAGGGATCAAATACACATCCTCATGGATACTAGTCAGGTTTGTTACCACTGAGCCACAATGGGAACTCCTAAGAATTCTAAGTTTTCTTTACTTTTTTTTTTTTTTTTTTTTGTCTTTTTGCCTTTTCTAGGGCTGTACTCTGGGTGGCATATGGAGGTTCCCAGGCTAGGGGTCTAATAGGAGCTATAGCCACTGGCCTAGACCACAGCCACAGCAACATGGGATCCAAGCCGTGTTTGCAAACTACACCACAGCTCACGGCAATGCCGGATCCTTAACCCACTGAGCAAGGCCAGGGATCAAACCAGCAACCTCATTGTTCCTAGTCAGATTCGTTAACCACTGAGCCACAACGGGAACTCCAGTTTTCTTTACATTGTTTTAAAAGGCATTTTACATTCTCAAGATGTCATCAGTGACAGTTCACAGTATCTTCTCCTAAATACAATTTTCTTATCATGTATTAGCTATGTCAAGTCCATGAAGACAAAGATACTTAGATGGAATTCCCACTGTGGCTCAGTGGGTTAAGGACCCAGTGTTGTCTCAGTGAGGATGGGGGTTCATTCCCTAGACTAGCTCAGTGGGTTAAGGATCTGGCATTGCTGTGAACTGCAGTAGTAGTTTGCAAACGTGGCTCGGATCTGGCATTGCCGTGGCTGTGTCATAGGTCGGCAGCTGCAGCTCCAATTCAAGCCCTAGCCCAAGAAATTCCATATGCCACAAGTGCAGCCGTAAAGAGAGGAAAAAAAAAAAAGGATATTTAGAGGCTACTCACTCTACTTTTCATGATAGCCACTTCTTGTATTAATTTGGTTTGGGAAAATAAAGGTGGAGTTTATTTCGTATGATAGAATGGAATAAGATTCACAGTTATGAAAATGATTCCAGGACCAGGAAAAAAGATCTTTATAGGTAAAGAAGAGCTTGACTTTTCTACACACAGAATATATAAACATAAATGCTGGGAAGTAACTTTTAGAAGAGAATATGTGATTACAGATGGGATTTGAGTGTAATATTTTAACATATCTTTAAACATGGCTCATTTGCTTCATTTTGTTTTCCATTAGGACACAGATGGTGTTAAAATTTTTATTCTGGGCCATGTAGAACTATAATTTCTCTAAATGGACAGCTGCCATAAGTATGCATGAATCGCTGTTAAGAGTTTGTTCATTTGGAGAGAATTTCAATTTAATTATATACATTGTTGCAGTTATTATTAAAATAAAATCTAGGGGGCTGATTCAGCATGGCTGAATATTGGGGATATTATTTTGTATGTGATCTAGTTAATAGTCCATGCATATATGATTATCTAACAATGTCTATTAAGATGGGAGGAATATAGTTATGATAAGGAGTACTTTGTTACATATATATATATGTTTATAATAGCAAATGACAAGAAGCCTAAATTGAATCCTGAATTATCTTATGTCTAGTAATACATTTTGGGGGAAATAAAAACATTTTCACTGTTTCAAATCAAACAAATAGTAAATCGCATCATGAGATGGGGCTGTTAATATTTGAGCATCTTCCAAATGAGACCCAGATACATAGAAAATCCTTAATTTTTTCTTACTATATGACTTTTTATGATTTAATTTATATCTTTTACCAAGGCCTTCTCTCACTCTCCATTTTAGTCAAGTCAGTAGTATCAAATATACTAACTATATTTATCAAAAATCAATCTACATATTCTCAAATCTCAAATGGGAACTAAGTTTTGATTTAAGGGACCACCAGTATATAATGCCAGATGCATGGTGAGAAAATAGTCCTATTGATTTAAACTTCTATGAGCACTAGGCATGTTCTGTCCTTTAAGATTTAAAAAAAAAAATTAGCTTGGTCAGGGAAATTACATTCTCCTTTGTTTCTCTCCTAGGAGTTATCTTGGTCTGCAATCAATCCTTCAGAAAAATCCCTCACATTTTATTTTTGTGCAGTATGTTAAGTATGAGCAAAATGATAGTGTATGTCAGTCAAATGTAAAGCTTCTCTTCTATTAGTATTAAAACCTGGTGATTAATGCAGAAGCTCATGGAAAGTATCAGGTTAATCTGAACAATATATCATTTCCTTTCAGTCCACAATCTGTTATTTCACAGACCATGGCTAATAGAATGCCCCAAATAAAAGACCTGTTTAAATGAAAATGTATAATATATTCTGCATCTCATTTATATCTTATTGTGTTGAAAGACAGGCTAATATTAACTAGTCTGTGAATGCAATATGAAGGAGCTAATATACTTCTTTCCTTTAAAAACCTTAGACATTTCTTTAAAATACTGAATTTCCTAAAGCTTGCTTTTATTTAAAATATTAATTCCTATTTTATTGACATATTAAATTTAAAGGATCTAAATTAAAATTTAATTAAAGGATCCAAAAGGAATCATTGAAAGAAGTAATCTGCACATTAAAAAAATCCTATTTCTATTCTCTTGGTTCTTAGAAAATAAAAATAGAATTATTACATTACCATTCACTTTTTCTAGTGTAATAGATTCAGCTGCCAGGATGATTCCAAATCTTCTAGCATGCTGCAACCATCTTTAATACTTAAATAAAATTGTTCAAATATCCTGATTTATCTAGGATGGAAGCCTAGCTTCTTGTCAAGAAGTGGGGAGTGGCGTGGAGGTTTAGTTTTCTCCAGACCTCTGATTCTAGGAGTCTCCAGCTTTCTCTGAATTTTTGATCTCTGTTGTCATTTCACCTCCCTTTTCTATGTATAATCAATAAGCTGTACAACCTGATTGTCTTCTGCCCAACTTGTGTGCAATTCCCCTTTCCCCACAGTTTCTCCCAATCTAGGCTGTGACCATAGGAAACTTAATGAAGAATTTGGGAGAAAGGGGGTAGGGTGGGGTGGCATATGCTGCAAAGGACCAGAATTCTTTATCAGACTATCTCTATTTTTCAAAGCATCTTTGCATTCCAACAACTGGCGAATTTTCACCATTTCTCATCTCTCCTCAGCTCCAGCTCCATTCACTTTGGTTCACTTTGATGACCAGCTTTATCTCCTCTGACTCTTCCCACCCCCCAACCCCATCTCCTTCCTGATAAGGTCCCCTTCCTCTCCAAGATCCCATTTGCTTCTTTCACAGAACAGAACTGGGGCTCTTTATCCAGCCCCAGTACATAAAAACATTGCTGGGCTGGGTTGGGGAGGTGGAGGGGAGGGTGCTGACTTGTCCTGCACAGCACAGACAATGCTCTCCCAGAGAGGAATTCTGGAGTCATCAGCTTTTGTTTCCTCTTCTTCCTCTATTAGGAAGTGATTTAGGGATTGGGGATTTAGAATTTGGCTGTAAAATAAAAGGGAGCAGCAGACAATGAGAATTTGGAAGAACTGTCAAACATTAAGCATATAATGAAATCTAACCACCTTCGGTTCCTGACAAGGAAGCTGAGGCCAAAAGAGGTGAGGAGCCTTGCTGGAGGTTATACGGCCCTTTCAAGGGCAAGATGGTGATAGCTATTTAGTCCAGGGCTATTTCCATGAGTTCATGAAACAACTCAGTTTCTCAGAAGCCAAACTGCATTTCATCTCTCTATATTTAATACTGGACTGTGTTGCCAACAAATGTCCCAGAAGAAAGAATACAGGCATATAGAGCAGGGGAGGCGTGTAGCTATTGCATGTCTAAATCACATCACTGCAAACACTCTGGTGTGTTCACTCTTCAGTCACTCATGCTAGTCACTCACGTGTAATTAAACTCTTTTCTAGGCATGACGTGGATGTTATGGAGAGCAGTTTTCACAGTTTTACTAAAATCATTTGCAGCCTCCTTCGGAGGTAAAATACTCTGAAGCCTCCTTGTTCTGACCCCCAAGAAAGTGAGCTGGTTTAATTTCTTACGTTCCTAGAAAAATCAAGGGGGTGAGGTGGGAAAAGAGAGGTAAAAAGAGGAAGACAGAGAGATGGTTGTAATGGAGGAAAAGGCAAATAAAAAGTGATCAGTCAGCCATGTTGCTGAAATATACCAAGAAAAAATACCTAACGTCATTATCCACTAGTAGAAATTCAATATCTTCCATAATAAATTAGGTTCCTAACACGTCTGTCTTAAATTTGTTATAACAAATACCCGAAGAGATAATTCATAAACATTAAGGAAATATGAGTAATAAACCTGAGGGCTAGATTTGACCAACATGACTCACTAAAAGAAACTTACTAGATAAAGAGAAAAATGTACCCAAACCACTTCTATTAATGGAAAAGAAGAAAGTCTCCTCAGCAGAATTCAGACATTTAGCAACAATCTTCCTTGTAAACATTTGTCCAAACAGTCAACAGGACAAAGAAAATGCTCCTGTAAGAACAGTAACCAGATCTTAGGGCTCTGGTCTTTGAAGTTTGAAATATTTCCCTAGAACTGCCACGTTCTTCTTTCTCCCATTCCACTGGACCATCACAAAAGTAAATTCTCGTTTGTTCCCTCTTCCTGTTATCCTGCCAAAAATACACACTCACTGATAAAACCCACCACTGATTCATTCCATAACATCATCCCAAGGTTTCCAGTATAAATGCCATATTAAATGAGCCTCTTCTGTTTTATTAATGCTTAACAGACATTTAAAAGCAATGATGGTGCAAATGACTCTTTCCGTATCAGTCCATTAAAACCCAGATGTTTCTGTACAGACAGAAGCAAGGGCACCAGTCCCCAGGATCTTTTCCTCCATCTATTTCCTTAGCAGTGGCTGAGCTGGGGTTCATTTGGAAACAGAAAGAGCGGGATGTAACCATTCTTTTCATAGTTCTCCTTTTCTCTACAGATCAATTCCATTTTCTCTATTCCTCCACTCATCGACTAAGAGAAGACAGAAAGAATGAGAAAAAGAGGAAGAGGATAAAAGATGGAGGAAGGTCTGGGAATTAATATGTAAGCTGAGAATCTATTTCTAAATTCCTTAACGGGAGTAAACAGACAAATACATTAAAATGATACACATCCTAATTTTCTTGAATTTTGTATATAGTATATAACTACCCATGTATTCATTTCCTATAGCTCATCTTCCCCAGAGCCTTCATCCAAAGCACTAATTCATTTACCAGTCAATGAAGAGAGTCCACCGTGACTGCTACACGTTCCAGTGCTTGTCAGTGAACTCCACGGGGGTGAAGACACTGCTCAGTTTGGGTTTTGTTTGTTGGTCTTGTCCCCAAGGGAGTCTCTAAAGCACATATCTTTTTGACTCTGTAGGAAGGACTGGGACCCAGGCTTTCCCTATGGAAGCACTTTAGCTTCTGAGTGTCTCTGGCTGCTCTGGCAAAGGTCTCCTCCAGACTTACCCATTTTGGTCCTGATTAGAATCCTCAGTTCTGAGCTGGCCCAATCATCTGGGTCATGTAGGGTAATGGTCCTGGACAAGTACTTCTCTCACTGCCTCAGCAGACTTCAACCCCTAAACACACAAAGTCGCAGAGACACAGGAGGTGACAAAGTTGGCAGCATGCAGCCAGTGAGAAAGATCACATAAACTTGAATTCCACTCTACCCAGGCATGGTCCTAGAAATGAGGGACTGTTATATTCCACTGGTGTGAGGTCTAACAGGATTTTTGTCATCTCAGAGCAGTCTGCTGTCATAGTTTTTGCAACTCAGAGTTACAAAGATCAGAAGTGGGGACAGAATAGAGGCAGAAAGGCTTTCAATACTCTCCCACATTCTAGCTGTAGCACACAGACAGCAATAGTCTCCACAGGTGTTCTCTAGCCAGAGTTTCATACTCCATATTTCCAAGTAAAACCTAGGAAACTGAAGCATAAGAATACAAACAGAAACTGTTAAATGGTATCAGGCACCAAGAACCTTTGATTTCACCTCCACAACTTCAACTGGCCCCTTCCTTATCCCCTTCCTGCAACTGACTTCATTTAGAACCTTTTCACCTCTCTTTTTCCACTTTAATAAGCCTCTAAAAGACCAAACAATTAGCAAAACAGGGATGAAAACAGGGATGAAACGGTATGTGTTCCTACCTCTTCTTTTAGATATATGTAGTCTTATCTTTTCATCCTGAGTTAGCAAGGAGTAGAGGCACCTACAGCCCAGTTTTGCCTGTTCCAGGAAGGCTTCCATGATCCAGAGGTGAATCCTCTGCCCCTGGGGCACTTCCATATAGTCAGCAGAATGCCATCCTGAGATCCATAATACCTTGCTCCGTCCACCACCTCTGTGGCCTCAAAGTTATCATTCAGTCCTGGATGAAAGCTGTTGTCCAACAAGCAAGATGAGTTGTCTCAGAAAAACTATTTGTCCCCAGAAGTCTTAGTGCATGACTGCCTGCCTGCCACATCAGGACATCACGTCAGTGGGCCCAGCACTGGACTCATGGTCTTGTCTTTCACTCCTACTCACCCAATCAGCTTCCTTTCTCATATCCCCTTGTTGTGTGATAGGTGCTGCCTCTGCTAAGAAACCTGAGCATTTTCCTTGACTCCTCCTTACTCCCCACATCTAACCGGTACTACATTCATAAATATTCCTTGGGGAGTTCCTTTTGTAGCTCGGCAGTTAACGAACCCAACCAGGATCCATGAAGATGTGGGTTTGATACCTGGCCTCTCTCAGTGGGTTAGGGATATGGCGTGGCTGTGAACTGTGGTGTAGGTTGCAGACTCGGCTTGGATCTGGCGTTGCTATGGCTGTGGTGTAGGCCAGCAGCTATAGCTCCGATTCAACCCCTAGCATGGGAACTTCCATATGCCACAGGTGTGGCTCTTAAAAAAAGGAAAAAAAATTCCTTGAAGAGTCTCCCCTTTCCCAGCCCATTGCCTCTCCAGTTCAGACTCACCATCACCCCCTTTACCTATACAAATCCCTGGACCAGTTTCCAGACCAGCTCTTCCTGGCCGCCAGGCTTGCTCTTACTCCAATCCATTCCTCACTTATCTGGTTGAGTTTTCTAAAATAAAACTTTGATGTCATTCTTTCTTAGAACCCTCTGTTTTTTCTCAATGTTATAAAATAAAATCCTGACCTCTTGTCTTAGATCTGGTGCCTACCCATTTTTTTTCACTCTAGTCTTCAGTTATACCTATTAAATTATCAATAGTTATCCCCATCAGCTACATGTACATCATTCACTGTGGTGCCTGCAAGCCAGCCTACTTTGCTCCTGGCCTGAGATCACCCTTCTCACTTTGTGCTCTCATTCAGGACTCAGCTAGAGTTTCGGTCTGTCCATGACAGGTTCCTTGAACTTTTTCCACTCTGGTATTTGACATCAGCCCATACCTCTTACATGGCACTGACAGCAATAGATGTTTACATGTTTGCCTCTCCTGCAAAATGTAGGCTCCTCTGATTGAACTTCATGTGCCTACTGTCTCCGTTAGGCCTAAAGCATAGTAGGGTTAAATAGGCATCCAATAAATGCTTATTGAATAAATCTGGTAGAAGTGTTTAACGTATAAAGGGGAATGGAAAGCAATGACCTTCAAAGTCCTTTGAATTCTGAGATTTTCATTTGAGGATATCAGTCTTTTCCATAGTTTTGAAATGACATCTGCTTATGACCCTCACCCATAGCTTCAAGTCTACAGCCTGGACTTTAGACTAAAATGTCCACCTGCCTTTTATAACTTCACATAGCTATAGCTGTGAAGGACATTCCAAACTCAGCACGTCCAAAATTGAGTGAGTTGCTCACACAACTTGACCCACCTTTCCTGTTTTCTGTATTTGTTAATGACACTAACCTCCTCTCGGAGGCCCATGCTAAGATCATCCAGGATGGCACATTTCTCTTAAAACAAACTAGTCATGTGGATTCCCCTTTCCCAAGACTGATTCTTTTTGTCACTGCATCCCTTTATAGTTTCCATCAAATTACTTGTGACTCTAATTAGTATTTATTTTATTCTGACTTTCATGATATATTTCATCCCTGTCCCAATACAAGATCCTGGAAGATTTCTGTATTACGGCTACATAGGGTTTGCAGGCAGACAGTAGGTGTTCAATAAGTCTTGGTAGAATGGCTCAATGGATTTTAGGATGTTAGGTTTAAATTGCTTTAGTGGTTTGGATCTTGTTAATGTACTTTTTTTTGCCCCCTCATATAGTAAATATAGTAAAGACATAGGAAACAGAAAATATATATTTTTTAAAAATCGGAGTTGATGTAACAACTAGCTGTAGCTTTCATAACATATTCTAATATTTAAAATAAAAATAATAAAAAGTCTCTTAGACTCAGCTCCCAGCAAAAACCAGCCAGGATCCAGGTTTCCCACCCCTTTCCAGTGGCCTGATGTGCGGCGGGGGAGGAGCGAAGAGCAAGCTGGGGTGGAGGAGCGGGGAGTGCGGGATGGGGGACGTCCCGGAAGTCATTGACCAGAGCAAGCGGCCGCCTCAGCTGGATCAGCTCGGGCTGCTGTCCCAACAATAACAGAAGCGCGGGCCGGGTGGGGGCCGCCGGGGGCCCCGAACTTGGGGGCGGAACCCGGATTGGGGGAGGCGGGTGGGACGCTTCCCAAGGCCGCAAGGGATTGGAGGAGAGAGATAAGGGGCGGTGAAGCTCTAGGAGTGGGCTGGGGAGCTAACGGGTCGACCGAGGAGAGAGCGTGGTGATTGGGTGGCGCAGAGGGAGACGGCCCAGAGCCGACTGCGGATTGGCCGTGGCAGGCTATGCAGGCGTGGCCAGCGCGCGCGAGAGGGAGCGCGAGGGAGCGGGCGGCTGGTCTGCCAGCCAGCTAGCCAGATCCTCGGGCGAGTGCGGCGGGCAGGGGTCGGGTTGAGGAACGCGGCGCGGGAGGCGCGTCCCCCAGCTCCGCCGCCGCCTACGCTACTCGAGCACCCCGCTTCCTTCCCTCCCCTCCCTTGCGCTCCGGCCTGGGGTCTTGGGGCGGGGAACGGAGGGAAGGGACGAAAGAGGAGGAGGAGGTTTCGCGGAGTGAGGGGCGGAGGGGGTCCCGGCGCGGGGCGAAGCGCGCGCAGCCTCTCGCTCTCCCGCCGCTGCCTTCGCCTCGTCGCCCCGTGCCGCGGCTTCTGGGCGCCCGCACTATGCAGGCGGACTGCCGGCCGCCGCGATGGCGAGCTGGGCGGTGGTGAGAGCCGAGCATAGCCCTCTTCTTTCCCTAGTCCGGGCCGCGGCCGCGGCCGCCGCCCCCGCCCGGGCCGCGCTCCCCCTCTCCCGCTCCTACTCCCTCCCTCCCCGCTCCAACTCCTCCTCCTTCCCCATGCCTCTGTTCCTCCTCCTCTTACTTATCCTGCTCCTGCTGCTCGAGGACGCCGGAGCCCAGCAAGGTGAGCAGTTCCCCGACGAGTGCGCGGAGCCCCAGGGGCGGGGGGCGCGCGAGGGAACCTCGGGACGCTCTGAGTGTCCCGGCCTTTAGCCGAATCTGCAGGCGCGCCGGGGAGATGCGGTGCGCTTCCGTGAGTGGCCAGACCTGGGCCGGCACTCGCTGTGCTGAGTTGCCAAGGTGGGCTGTCTGTTCCCCAAGTTGGCGTGGCTTTACTTTTTGGGAAGCCCATTCATTTTTTCTGAAAAGGAGGTGAAACCCTGCATGGTATGAAGTCCTCCTTTTTGGGTTTGGGTTCTTCTGAGGAAGATCTTTGGGAGGAAAAGAAGTTTTGGAGTTGGGGCCCCTCCTCTCAAGCTAAATGGATAGATGGACGGAGTGGAAAGGCAGGTGGCGATAATTATCTATTGTGAGAGTACTCAGGTTCAAAAGTGGTTAAAGTCGATTTTGGGTGTCTTCGAGTCTTGGCTTTAGAACATGACCTTTGCAGTCCCTGCCTGTTTAGGGTGGTCGTCTTGATTGCCTGGGTCAGACCCTGGGTCTGAGACCCAAGGTAGCGTGCTATGTTGCTCAAATGGAGCGTTCCGTGTTAAAAAGGGCAAGCTCTTACAGAAAGTGACAAAACTTTTTTTTTCCATCAACAGTCCTTGAAAAACCTGTTCCAGAAGCGTGCATAATTTACTGAATAATCATCATAATGAAAAGAGAACGCAGGGCTGATTTCCTCCCCTTTTTAATACTTTTTTTTTTAGGCAGCGAACAGCAATTTTTCAGTTTTGCATCAGTTATTGAACACATTTTCCTATTTCATTTCCATTTTATTGCAGTGGGAAGGATAAGGATTGGATTGTTACTTACCGCTGGGAAGCTTTTTTTTTTTGTATTTGTTTTTAGATTGATCTACATGTTTAAGTCTGATTTAATGTTGCTTTCATATGGTTTTCAGTGAAGTATGGAATCATGGCCATAAAAGCCTGTCATTGTGAAAATGCTGAAATTGACAGGCATGTAGAAATACAATGTAACTATAAGGAAAAAAGTGTATTTGATATACTGACCTTTCAGATTTAGGCACATTTCTGCAGTATAACTTAAAATTTAGATGCTTCAGCATTCAGGTTTTAGAGCATCTTCTTAAATGAATTCTTGACCATCAACACTTAATAAATCAGAGTGTGAAATCTTTCTTTCATTGAAGTTTCAGGGCCTGTGAATGTATTTTCCTTCTGGTAAAAAGAAAAAACAAAACAGGCTTCTATATGACTAACGCTGATTGATTGGGTTTTACTTTGTGACAGGCACAGTTTTAAGTGATTTATGTCTATTAACTCACTTAATCCTCACCACACCATCTGAGTTAAGTATTGTTATCCCATTTCAAACTTAGGGAAACTCGGACCCATAGAAATTAAGGTACCTCGATATAGAAATATAACTACATAAACAGTATTCTTTATGTAGAGTATTTCTAGATCTGAAAATGTTTCTATCATGTTTTTAGCAGTATAGAAACAGTTATATGTCTCTCCCAATCCCACCCCTTGAAATAAGACAATTACTTTATTTTTAGAATTACTTCGGCCTGGTGTAATTAAACATGCAACATTACCTTATTTTTTAAGTGTAATTTAAGTTTTTACCAAAGCAATTTAACAAATAGAGTATATGGTTCTCTTTCATAGTGTCATGTTGTATAGAAGTCAGTGTAGATTAACACAAATAGGAATGATGCTGGTAATTAAAAAGACCTGATTTCTAGCTCTCCTAAATTGATTGCGTAAATTTTGTTAAATCATTTAATTTCATTTTACCTCAGTTTACGTCAGTGATAATAGAACACATATTTATTTCCTAGTTTAATGAAAGTGAAATGTTAAAACACTGGAGTTTTGCAAAGGGAAATGCATAATATAGCTGTAACTTATCATTGTTAATCTTGAGCTTACTAAATTGGTAAAGTAAGGGCCATTTAGGTATATATCACCTGAACTCAGGAATTCGAATTCCCTGATTTTTAAAAATTATATGTTTTACCTGAAGACCCTGATGCAGTCTGTAGTGGAATTGTTTTTAGTCTTGCTAGTCTAACAGATGTGCTTTAGTATCCACTGGGATTCCTCACATAACCTAAAAAAAAAGTCTGATTTCAAAATGAGAAGCAATGCTTTAAAACACGCCTATAGAATTTTTCGTAGTGGGAAGGTCTACAGTATTGTAAGTTACAAGCTGGAGATGGTAGAGTTGTAGGTAATTTATGTTTTTCCAAATGTTCTGCAATGTATATATAGGCAGAATAAATAAGCTGTGAAAAAATGTTTTATGATACATAGTTTTTTTTTTTTTTTCCTTAGCCAGCCTAGGTAGAAATGCATTTAATATGCATGTTAAGGTAGAACTGTGCTTCAGGATTTTTTTTTTACTCCTTCAGATATTTTGCAGTAGCAGAAGATAATCCTCTTATTCCAGTTAATGCCATACATAGCTATTCCTCAGCAGATTTACTGCTGACTGATTTTTCTTTTTATTTGGCTCAGAATAAAAGTTATCATTAGTGTGAAAACTTGTCAGCCTTTCACAGCACAAATGTATTTTAACCAATCTTATTTCATTAATAAATTTATAAATTCTGTTTATTCATATCTGTTTAACTATGATGGTGTTTTAGATATGGCTTATGTTTGTGTATTTTGAGTTCTGAGTTTTTCACCATTAGTCTTTTTTTAATTGAAAACATTTTTCCCTGTAAAATGTATGTCTTTCCAGAAAACTTTAGTTGATGAGGTTTATTATCCTGATTGCATATTTGTTGCTGTAATAAAATTACTTAATAGGAATTGAGGGTCTACAGTGAATGAATTTATGTCTCTGGTTTACATTATGGCTATAGTAATTTGTGTCGCCCCATCTCACCTCAGCTTCCTTATTTATGTTGAGGGTTTGCCTACCTTCTAAGTTATAATATTATTTGAATGCTGTAAAATATCAGGTAATTAATTTTGAATACCCGTTAGGGCTAACTTGTTCATGCCTCTTAATATGAAATGTTTGTGAAAGTAGTGATTTTTCTTGACGAGTTTAGTAAATCTGTGTAACAAATCAGGTTCAAAAAGAATCATTCTTAAAAAGATTCTTAAAAAGTCATTAATCATCAACTTGGCAATGATATTTGAATTAATATGTGAAAAAATTTACATCCTCTTAGGTAATGCCTTTATTTGCTTGTAATTCGGGGGAATAGTTTTTGAACTGTATTTGTGAATTGTCCGAAATGAACACATCTCCCTCTGCTAAGAACATTTGTAATACCCAATATTGACATTAGGTTATTTTAGAATTTTCCATTGTCTTTTTTTTTTTTTGGTCTGATAAATATGTAGTTTTTGTTCAGAGGCAAAAATCAAAGCATCCTCTCTCTGCTTTCTGATTAATTTTGCATAGTTCGGGTTAGAAATATAGTACACATTCCGTATGTGTTAATGATAAGATTTAAAATCCACATTTTAAAAACTTGTAAAATTACAAGTTAGTGATTTTTTGGTAGATTCCCAGTGCTATAAGCAAAGAAGAAACAGTATTTCCCTCTGGAGATGGTTAATAGTTCTGTTGGAACATCCGAACTTCATTCTAGAAGATCAACAATAAAAAAAAAAAATAGTGAAATTGTTATCAGTGATAGTGCCAGTACTGGAATTAAAAGACAAATGAATTACTTTCCAGAAGGAAATAATTAGATTATAGTGTATTGAAGAAAGGCTAAATTTACAGTGTTAGATTTTAAATTTAGGATTATACTTCACAGAATGAACCTGGGATGTGAAAACTCAGGTGGTGACACTAGATATTAATTGATTGCAAGCAAGTGGATAGTTTTTACTTCCACTTCTTGATTAGTTAGAAGGATGTGGAATGATGACATAAAATCATAAGGATCACGAAAAGCTTTATAGAGCCAGCAATATTTGCTAAATGTGATTGCTGAAATATGAAGTGAGATAACTTGGCAGTTTTTCTTGTGTGGCTCATGAATTCAGTTTACTCTAGAACAACATTATGGCCTTAGCACTTTATTTATTTTAAAAATATTGTACAGATAACAATTGTATAACAATTATTCAAAACTAAAAATTTAATATTATCCATAGTACTACCCCTAATTTATCAGTCTATAATTTTTATCTCCCTTTCCATTCCATATTCACGCACCTACACAATCTTTTGTTGTGATTTTAATAGTGTAGTGTTATATCATGATATATATGTATGTTATGATATATATCATGTTAAAATTAATTTGTAGGCTTATTTAGCACACATAAACATGCTTTCAGAATACACAAGACAGGAGTTCCCGTTGTGCAGTGGAAACGAATCCAGTTAGGAACCATGAAGTTGTGGGTTCTATCCCTGGCCTCGCTCAGTGGGTTAAGGATCTGATGTTGCCCTGTGCTGTGGTGTAGGTCTAAGACGCCACTTGGATCTGATGTTGCTGTGATTGTGGTGTAGGCCGGCAGCTGTAGCCCTGATTCAACCCCTATCCTAGGAACCTCCATATGCCGCAGGTGTGGCCTTAAAAAGCAAAAAAAAAAAAAAGACAAAAATGTAGAAATTTTTCATATTCATTGTTTATGAAGTAACTACTATATTGTTCAGAATTGCTATTACATTATTTTCTTTATTCCACTTGAGTAAATTCTTCATTCAGGAAAAGATCTCTGAGAAAGTAGGTCAGTTCAAAATATTAGTTTAGAAACATACGTAATGCCACATATTTAATCCATCATGTGGATTAAATCAATTACTCCCTGTCGACAAAAAATAGCGATATTTAAATAAACTGGTATTTAATGAATCCTGATGTCTGTTAAAGCAGATGGGATAGTGGGGTGATTTTAAGACTGCTAAAACATCACCTGCTAGATCAACCTGCACACTGAATGCTATGTAGTTGGAAGAAAAACTTAGCTGCTTGAATTTTGGTGAAGACGCCAAGAGGCAGGCTCCCTCAACTGCTTTCTTTGTAGAGTAGGCCCAGAGTTCCTTGCTTTTGTGGAGTATGGCACATGCATATTTGTAGTCAAAACTTAATTGCTTGCAATCAGAGAAGATGTTGGTACTCTTTATCACTCTTTCATTAAAAACTCTCAGCATGAAGGAATACCAGCTCTGGGCTCCCAGGGATGTGAGCACAGATGTCAGTACAGTCCCAAGACTGTCAGGAAAGAATACAGCATTGTCATTGTCTTCAGAGATCCTACAGTCTAGTTGGAGGAAAAATTATCTTAAAGTTGGAAAATTCATAAAAATAGCCAAGGAAGGAGTTCCTGTCGTGGCTCAGTGGTTAACAAATCCAACTAAGAACCATGAGGTTGCGTGTTCGATCCTTGGCCTTGCTCAGTGGGTTAACGATCCGGCGTTGCTGTGAGTTGTGGTGTAGGTCGCAGACATGGCTAGGATCCTGTGTTGCTGTGGCTGTGGCGTAGGCCGGCGGCTGCAGCTCCGATTAGACTCCTAGCTTGGGAACCTCCATATGCCGCGAGTGTGGCCCTAGAAAAGGCAAAAAGACCAAAAAAAAAAAAATTGGCAAGGAAAGTGCACAATGCTGTGAGTTTGTCAGGGAGGAGGAAGAACTCACCCTGCTTGGGGAAGTAGGAGGATCCTCGCTGATAAAATGGTTTTAAGCAGGTGAACTTTTAGGATTGGCAAGTTTCTAGTTCACAGGGATGGCAGACATTTAAGGCATAAAAAGATCACAGCATCAGAACAGCAAGGGGTCAGGAAAGCATGTGAGTGTAAAATCCGTCCCTGCTGCTATGAGTATCAAGCCTCAGCCTCTAGTCCTGGTCAACCAAGACTTCCTCCTGCACCCCTGCCCACATTTGGGCAAATACTTGTTGGTTGGTTTCTGTGGGCCATGGCTTGGTGCTCTGGGGTACTGCCTTCAAGGAGCTATGTTAATATTTCCAAAATGTTGCCAGCATCCCCTTTATCATCTGTGAAATACAATGTATGCTGCATTTATTTGCCTTTCCACCACCACCCCAGGTATGAGTTATTTAAAAATGAAAGAGGGCAAACTAATAAGTTTGTCAAGTTTAACAGAAAGCACTGATTTAACTTGCTAAGTAAACTGAAAGACAGATTCTGATTGCTTATTCTCAAATGTCGATTAATTGTGACCTCCTCTTATTTTCTGTCTCCCGAAAAGCTGTCCCAGATTGCTTCATTGGCTCTTCAACTTCATATTTCTCTTTCCTCTTTGTTCCCTTCAAAGAGTTTATGAAGCGAAAGAGTTCATTGCATGCAATGTTTGGAGGGTATTATGGTTTGTCTAATTAAGTGTATAGCTTATTCACTTTCCTAGAATATCTTTAACCTTACAAAATTGCATATTATAGATGTAATTTTTTTCATAATCTGGCCCCTCCCTTCCTCTCTGACTTAATCTCAAGCCATCATCCCTTACCTTTTGTATATAGTTCAGGTGTAAGATTGAGGTCTTTATTCCTCTAATATATAATTTTATTACGTTTTGCCTTGTTCCTTATACTGATCTCTTTACATGTGCCATTTTCTCTACTTGAAGAGAAAGCCCTTACTTTCCTTGTCGTCTTGATAAAATCCTTATCATCCTTCAAAACCGTTCTTGGGTATTGTCCCTCTGAGAAGAGTTCTCTGTTACCACACACATACATGTCTCCAGATAGTGATTTCTACTTTTTTTTCTGTTCACTCATTAATCACAGGGTATATTAAATATTTGTTTTTGGCTGAGGGTGTTATTCATTTCGTTATTTCTAATACTTAGCATGATATTATTTGATGTTAGTCCCTGGGCACCTTCATGCCCTTCGTACTGTTGTCTAATTCCCTTAGTTAGCAGTCAGAGCCTGGGCTTCTCAGTTCCATGAAAACAGAGCCCTTTCTTGAGCCTTAATCTCCTTGCACAGGGCCCAACATTCTGCCCAGTGTTTTCCCAGCCACCCTCTTCCCAGGAGCTAGACCGCTTTGCTCTCTTAGTGAGAGGAGTCCTCCTTCAGTTGGAACTCTGAACATAGCCAAGGCTGTTACATGGAAAATGCTGCTGTGCTCCTCTGTCAAATAGCTGGTCTTTAAAAGTCACATTAGCCTAAATCCATGTCAGCAAGTTGGGTGCACTCCTTTGCTTGCTCTTTCAGATTCTGATACGAATGGCCACCTCTAGGATTATAAAAGTCTCCCTAGTTTTTATTCCAGTAGTTGCCTGCCTCCTTTCACGATGCCAGCTGAAATTCTTGGAGAACATTCAGTAATCTGGTGTCATAGGAGAGTAATGAGAAACAGGCTGGAAAGATCAGTGGGGACAAGATTGTAGAGGACTTTGATTGAGGGGCAGACTGAATAGTTTGTACCCGAGATTTAGCAGTGGCATCGTTCTTAGGTATGTCTGTTTCTACCCAGTCTATTTGTCCATTTCTAGGTTCAATTGTCTCAGCCCAGGTCCATCGTCTCATTGGTGCTTTTCCCCATGTCCTTAACAGATCCCAAGCCTGGCCCACATGCCAGTCCCCACTGTCTGCTTTCTCTGGTTCTGGATATCTCAGGGTTGCTGGAGAAAGTCATGTGGCCATTGGACTAGATCTGCTTCAGATAAAGATGACCAATTAAATCTCACGTAACCGGAGTTCCCATCGTGGCATAGCGGTTAATGAATCCGACTAGGAACCATGAGGTTGCGTGTTCAATCCCTGGCCTTGCTCAGTGGGTTAAGGATCCAGCGTTGCCATGAACTGTGGTGTATGTTGCAGATGCGGCTCAGATCTGGTGTTGCAGTGCCTGTGGTGTAGGCCGGCTGCTACAGCTCCAATTTGACCCTTAGCCTGGGAACTTCCATATGCCGCGGGGTGCAGCCATGAAAGAACAAAAAGACAAAAATAAATAAGTAAATCTCACGTAACCAGTCAAATCTAACCGGGGGCATGAGGTCATATAAAAAGTGTTGCAGACTGCAGAGTAGGTACCAAAAGGAAAAGTTGGTACACAGAGGCATCATCTTCAAAGAGAGTGTTTACATTTGTAGAGTCCACTACGTTTTACATACGTTCTTACCAAACCGTCAAAATTACCTTAGGAGGTGGGTTGTATTATTCCCATGTACAGTTGAGGACATGGACATTTGCCAGGATAATCTCAAAAGTTGGCGTAGCTAGAATTTAAATTGGAAAGTCCGATTCCCAAGCCTATGTACTTTCTACTATATCACTTGCCTACCAGGTGTACCACTGTCTTGGTTTGGGTTTATTATTTTCTAAATTCAACAGCATGTATTAAGAGCCTAGTATGCCCTATTTCTACATCTATGGCTACCGAGGCAAACAGAACGGATTGCCTGCCAAAAGTTCTGACAGCTTAGTATGGCAAACTGACATAAGTATCTATAATTACGCATGTTAAGTAAAATAAAGAGATTTTGATAATGGAAATAGAAAAACCAGGGCTTTTAGAAAGGTTTCACATTGGTTATTTGCCAGGTGGCTATGAGGAGGATGGATGTTTTACGTGGCAGAATAGAGTAGCACGTGCAATGGCAGAGGAGAGAGTGTGGAGCGTGGCAGGAGTAGCCATAATTCCAGAGCTGGAGCAGAGAGGTTGTGGGAAAAGTCAAGAGATGAGATGGCAAAGGAAGTCAGGGGACAGATTATAATGGACTTTGCATCCTTGCTGAAGTATCTGGGTTTTATTGTATCATGGGGTGGAGAACAGTCAAAAGACTTTTAAATGCTGGACCTTCGTGACCCAACTGGTGTCTAAAAAATACTGGCAGGAGTGTTGGCAGTGGATCAGAGGGAGGTAAGATGGGAAGTGAGGAAGCCTGTTGGAGAACTAGGGCAAGGGCCTGCACTAGTTCAGAGGGACTAAATTTAGAGATATTAAGGAAACAGTGTAGAACTTAATGACCAGTTAAATTTGAGAGAGCAAAGCTCAGTTAAAAATGGCTTATTTTTTCTTTCTGAAATTCTCCTTACTCTCCACCTCCCTCTCCAATCAGTTTTTCTGCCTGATTAACTGCTATATACCCTGCACACCATAAAACACCCCTTACTTCCCTATACTCATCGTCCCTGAAATTATTTACCAAGTCTGTCTTAACCTATTGTAAACTCTCACTGTTATATCTGTTCTTGTTCCTCACACCTGGCTCGGTGCTTGGCCACATGGAAGATGTTTGTCGAGTGCTTGGGACACATTGAACTTGAAATGCTGTGAAATTTCTGAATGGAAGTGCTTAGTGTAGAAGTAGATGACAGGTTTGAAAATTAAGAGAAAGGATGGAGACTGGAGAGTTCTCCGCTTTGGTGGTAACCGAAGTCGTGGGCTAGGGAGATTATCCAGGAACCATTCAGAGTGGGGAAAGCTCTTGAGACCAGCAGCATCAGCAGACAGTAGTGAGAGGATAAGTCAGCTAAGATGGTGGAGAAGTTGCAGTTAGTTAAAGAAAAATCAAGATGAGGAAGGAGAATTTTAAGAAGGAGGGAGGGAAAATAGGAAGGAAGGAGGGGCCAGCAATGTCAGATGCTGTGGAAAAGTCACAGATGACAAGGATGGAAAAGTGTCTGTTGACTTTTGGCAGCTTAGAAGCTGACTTAGTGAATAGTTCCGTTGGAGAGGTAGGTCTGCATTTTCTAGAGCTGCCATAACAGATTACCACAAATTTAGATGGCTTAAAACAACAAAAATGTATTGTCTTATAGTTCTGCGGGCTGAAATTCTGAAATTAGTGTATTGGCAAGGCCATGTGCTCTCTAAAGGTTCTAGGCGAGGGTCCTTCCTTGCTTCTTCCTATCTTCCGATAGTTGCAATCTTTAGAATTACTTTGCATCGTGCCAGTCTCTGCCTCTGTAGTTATGTGGTATTTTCCCTGTGTCTATGTCTGTCCAGATTTTCCTCTTTTTATAAGGACACCAGTCATTGCATTAGGGTCTACCATAATCCACTGTGTCCTCACTTTAACTTGATTCTATCTGCTAAGACCCTGTTTCAAAATATGGTTACATTCATAGGTATCAGAAATTAGAAACATGTAATTTGGTTGGGGCAGGAGGGACACAGTTCAACCCACAACCTCCTGGAAGTGGAATTGCAGTATTTTGAACCTAAAACAGGAGGCAAAGAAGTAAGGTATTAAGTGTACAAAACTGAAAAAACAGCATATGCATGCTGTGGTAAATGGGAGGACTGGCCAATGGGGACCTGCTGTAGAACACAGGGAACTCTACCCAGTGTTCTGTGGTAATCCATATGGGAAAATAATCTGAAAAAGGAAAAAAGGAGGGGGGGGGAGACGTGAGAAAGAAAATGGTAGATAATGGTGAACACTTAATGGAGAAAGAATTTTTTGTTTTTGTTGTTGCTCTTAACCATTAGGGTTTTAAAATTTGTTAAAGTTCAGATCCTTCTTAGGCTCCACTGAACAGCTACCTTACAGGATATAATTTGCAAAAAAAAAACCCAAAAAAACAAAATCATGCCTGTCATGCAGATATAAAATGGACACATGCCAGAGATTTTATTCAACTCGTTAATTAATGAAGGAACCAGTAAGATACTAAAATGTGTCCAAAGAATATTTGAGAAACTAGGTGTTTATAGTCAGTCTTAGGCTATGATTGCTAGACTAGGTGACTAAAACTGGTTAAAGACAATAAAGGCAATAAACTATAACACTTAAGATTATTTTTTAAACTGCATGGAAATTATATGCATCTCTACCAGAGAACAATCAGTAGGTTTATGTGTAATCAAGACTGGGGCCTGTAATGGATGATAAAATGCAATCCATTATTTTGCTTATAAGCTTTTGGCCTCTATGACATTTAAAGAATCTGTTGCCCACCTTTTTTTTTTTAAACCTATTTCCAAGTTTCAGATAATTTTTCTAACTTATTTATGAGAATCTATGGAGCTAGAGATGGGGGTCTGAGAACCTTTATTAGCCCTTAGGTGATTCTAATGTTGACTCAATTTTGAGAAGCACTGAATAAGAGAATACCATGTGGCTTTGAGTGCCTGAGATTACTCTGACAACTCTTCCCTGGATTTTGTGATTTTAAAAAAGTATTTTTTTTCCCTAATAATGCCTAGCTCCTGGACAGAGAGAGCATTTGATCCAGGGTGGAGGGCTTGCCAGGCAGATCCTCAAGAAGAACATAGTACGGGAAGTGAAGGTACCGGGAAGAGTATAGTTCATGCACTGGACATAAGGTTCAGGCTGGGTAGGGAAAGGAAGGAGGCAAGGGCAAGATAATAGATGGGGAGCAAGGAGAGAAGTTCACCGAAAGTGTGCAGTGGGTGTGGAAGAGCTGAAGGGTCAGGAATCTGACCAAAAGAGTGACGCATTAAAGTTTTTGAGATTTCACAGGTGGAAGTTATCTCCAGTAATGGCGAAAACAAAGTCTAGGTTGTGGTTTCATGAGTTTACTGAAGTGCAGTAGAGGTCTTGGGGGAGAAGATTAGTGAGAATTATCTTCTCATGGATTTATACTTCTCACAAGACACTGTGCTTGAAGCTTTAAAGCTGCCGTGAATTTTCTAAAGTAATGAGCCATTGTTCTGATACCTTAGCTGGGTTGTGGCCAGACGCTCTGGATCTAGTGGAGCAAAAGCCTTCCTGGTCTTTTATGACTGTAATAATACACTCAAATATTTATTGAGCACATCATTATGGATTAGGCCCTCATTAGTAGGTGTTTTCGTGCAATATCTCATTTAATTCTTACCCTACATGGTTTGAGATGTTAGTATCCCCATTTTATAAAACTGAGCTTTGGCAGCAGTAAACAGCCTTCTCAAGGTCACGGTGAGTGGTAGATAGGGCATTCAAATTCATTGTATGATTCCAGAGCCCATTTGCTTAACTGTTATGTCCTAAGAAGAGTGTATATAATAAACAAAAAATAAAATAAAAAAAAGAGTGTATGCTTGGTGGGGGTTGAAGAGGATTTACACATCTCATATTCCTTCGTGTAATTCAATTTTGTAAATTATCATGCATGCAGAGATGAGTTTGGGCTTAATAAAGATTGAGCTGGGAGCTCTTTCTTTTCCTTAAAATTGCCACAGTGACCCTCTTTACACTTTCAGTGCATATCCATCTTATGCAGTATTAAAAAAAGAGTAAAAATAGGAGTTCCTGTCGTGGCTCAGTGGTTAACGAATCCGTCTAGGAACCATGAAGTCACAGGTTCGATCCCTGGCCTCGCTCAGTGGGTTAAGGATCGGGCTTTGCCGTGAGCTGTGGTGTAGGTCGCATACACGGCTCGGATCTCGCGTTACTGTGGCTGTGGTGTAGGGCAGCAGCTACAGCTCCAATTGGACCGCTAGCCTTGGAGAATCCATATGCCGCGGATTCGGCCCTAAAATGACAAAAAGACAAAAAAAAAAGTAAAATTAAAGTATGATTTTGATTTATCTTTTTGAGATCGTAGTTAAGCAATTTTAGAAATCTTACAGTAGCAGGACTTATATCGTAATTTTTAGTCAAATTCACAATGCTAAATAATACATTAAAAAATCTTCACTGTTATTAAATGAAATAGGATTTACTGGTTAATACTTGAGAGTTATCCTTTTGAACACTTTTTACTCTCCAAATGCCTTTTTTTCAGTTTACTATAAGATCTCACAGATGTATCACAACCACAAGTAGTTATGCTGTGAGCCACATGGGAAGTCCTCACAGATGTATTACAGACGTGACAGAAGTGACACTTATTTAAAGGAAGTATATGGCCAGACTCACCTGTTCACAGTGACCAAAAAAAAAAAAAAATCCTTGAAAGCTCACTGGGAAAGTGTAAACCTTTCCTAGTTTATAATGTTTGTAATCAAAGTTACTTTCCTCTATATTTTTGGCATCTTTATGCAAGCTTCCTGCATTTTTGTTCTTGTTAAAGAAAGTAATTTTAGAAATCATACAATGTTTGTATTAATAAAATTAAATAATCAAGGTAATTTATATTATTTTTAGTAGTCATGTGACCAACATATAGGGTTAGTTGGAGGGTCATGTAAAATCAGCATCATGAACACATACTTACCCAAAAAACACACTTGAAGTTTAAAAAGCCGCCAAAAATGAGCATGTATTCATTGTTATTTAGATGTGTTTAGTGTTCTTTCTGTTTTCTCAAGGGATAAATTGTAAAAAAAAAAAAAAAGAAAGAAAAGAAATTATTCAGTTCTTTTCCTGGAACAGTATCAAAATTTGTATCTGGCCAAACACATCTGATCTGACAGTCTTCAGAGGAAGTGAACACGTGTTCTATGAGTAATCCCCTAGATAAATCTGCAGCCAAACAAAGGAGCAGTGAGATCAAATTCCAGTGTTTTCTTTTTTTTTCTTTTACTAAAATAAAATAAAAATTCAGAAATTACATTAACAAGCCTCTACCCTTTATGGTCAGTTAAAGGGTGGAGTTGGTAGAGACCAACAAGGGGAGGAGGAGGAGAAGCAGCCGATGGTGGTGATGGAGAAGGAGAAGTGTGGAGTTTTTGGTGAGCCTGAGTGTGTGGATTGGTCCTATGATATCCATTTTGAAAATTATTTATTCAGTGGTGGTTATACTATCAATTCCGCCTTGTGAAAATGAATAAATAATAGTTAGTATAGCCTGGTCGCTGATTATTATTCTTTCCAGTTACAAAGCTAAGCAGAAAATCTGGACACTCTTACCCCTCACACTATTAGCATCCTTTTTCAAACCCTGAGGCTAAGTGTAAGGGCTCCTGACCCAGAAAAATATTTAAGGGCTATAGACTAATAAGAACTCACTCACCCCATCCCCGCTTTAACTTAAAAAAAGAGCGTTCTGTTTACTTCTTTTAAAAACTGTGAAATGGGGGAGTTCCCTTCATGGCACAGTGGTTAACAAACCTGACTTGGATCCATGAGGATGTGGGTTAAATCCTTGGCCTTGCTCAGTGGGTTAAGGACCTGGCATTACTGTGAGCTTGGTACAGGTCTCAGACTTGGCTCGGATCCGCGTTGCTGTGGCTGTGTTGTAGGCCGGCAGCTGCAGCTCTGATTTGACCCCTAGCCTGGGAATTTCCACATGCTGCTGGTGTGGCACTAAAAAGCAAAAAACAAAAAACAAAAAAAAAAAAAATGTGAGGTGTCAACATAAAACTCTTCAGTGTGACTGCTGATCTAGTGGGGAAAACTTCTCCCATCCAAGAACTAACCCAGATCTTCTATTAGAGACGTCCTAGCCTTTGTTCTAAGTCAGCCCAACACAACCTTGACACTATTTGACATTTAGGATCGATCCATCCCTCTTTATTCTGGGGAGCAGTCCTGTGTGGTGTAAGGCACTTTAGTAACATTCCTGGCCTCTACCATAGCACGCCACCCTCTCCAGTAGTGACATGTCTCTGGGCATTGCCAGATGGGTGGTAGAATCGCTCTAGTGCCTTCCACCCCCATTTGGGAAACTCTGCTCTCAGTGTATTAGGTGATTTGCTGATAATATTTTCCAGATTTTAGTGTTACTTTTAACTATTTCATCCTATTTCAAGTATTTTGGTGTAGAGTAGTCTTTGCTTTTAAGAACTGTAAAAATAAACTGGAAACACATTTTCTAATTTGTGGGTAAAAGTGAGGACAAGGTCTTTCTTTGATTTGAGAGTTCAACATTGCAACCTTTGGTTGCCTAGTACCAAATTTTTCATTGTGCAGGCAGGGACCCTACACCAGGTCAGAAGTATATATATACATATATATAAGATTATATAGAGTCACAGTGTAAAATATATTTCTTACTTTGGAATAACAGAGAAAAACATTTGAAAACTGCTGGCCTAGTGTCCCTTTCCAACTGAAATATTCTAAACATGTCGTTCATAGCGGATTTGGCTAGGTCAGCCAAGCTATTTATCAAGTCAGGTTAAACTTATCAAAAGTCTTAGAAATATGAAAAATTCAAGCTTGTGCATTGCAGTAGATTTGAGACTTTTCGTTTAACTTTGGTTTCTGGTGCATATCATCTTGTTTGCTAGAGGAGGAGGCTCTGAACTCCATCACATATTTTAGAACATTCTTGGCACATTACATCTGGGCTGTTCATGTCCTCCCCCTACAGAAGATACTGAAAAAAGGACAGCTCCATTTTAATTGTTTTCTTCATCAGCATGCATGCAAAGGCCCTGTTTTTCATCAGTTCGTATTTATTTTGTTGACTTCTGTAGAAACTATGCCTTATGGAGGAAAGAAGAAGAAACATTTTTGTATTTATTGATAATCAAACATAAATATGATCATAAAGATATCTAAAAATTACTCCTCTAACACTCTGCTTGTACTCTTTTTGTAAAATTCATTTTAACATGACAGCCTTAAGTTAAATAATAGCCTGTGGGAATACATTAAATGCAACAGTCTGCCATTAATAGCAAATTCTTGGCTTTCTGAAATCCATCAACACTTCTAATCACTTAAAAAGTGCTTTAGTTTTATATTTACTAAAGAAAATTCATGTATATTTTTAGTTACTTCATTTATTCAGTGGCTACTTTTTAAAGATTGAAACACTTCCAGAAAACTCGTTTCCATCTTTTCAGTAATGAGAACATTTCTGACTGGTTTCATATTGTTAGAAACTCTGTCTTAGAATAGTTCTCATTTTCTCTAAGGAAAAATGTTAATTATTATTCAAAAGTTATTTATATTGCAAACCATTTATTTTCACAAGAGAGGTTTTTATATCCCTGTGTTTTTAATTTAGATGATATCCAGTAGAGATATTCAAGGTATTTTCATGGTAGTTTCAGGGGAAATTTGTGGTTATTTTTATTCCTCTGTGTTTTATAACATTCTAAATTTTATATTTGCGAAAGAGCTGTGGGTGTATCACACAAAAACTCACAGATTTATTTAATGATGCCCTTATGTATTATGATATTGAACTGCTGTTTCTTCTTTCGTGTGGAGTGAATGGAAGTTTAGAAGATAGATATTTATGTTGGTTAAAAGCTAAGCTTTATATGAGAGATACTTGTTTAAGAAACCAGATTGCTGGGACTGACCTTTAAAAGTAGACTAAGTAACAGTGCTAGTAGGGATTTGAGAATAAAATTTATCAGCAAAAGCTATGAAGTATTGTCATCAGAATCTAAGTACAGAATTGTTGTTTGTTCATTAAAGCTAGTTTTGAGACTAGTTTGAGATAACGTTAGGTTAATGTGCAGTTTCTTTATTCATTTAATTAATAAACATTTATTTTGCATTTACTACTTGCTAGATACTAAGTTCTTATTCATAGGCTTTTAAAACTTTAATCTGTCCTAGTAAATGATGTCAGCACTACATTGTTCTTAAAAGTAATATAATAGAAAATTCAGTTAGATACATCTGTATCCATATTGAAGTTAAAACTCAGAAGTGTCACTTTTAATAGTTTTTTGTTTCTTTTAAACTTTGAACGTATTCCTAAAGGTGATTATAAATAGCTCTTTTGAAGGGGGAAATACTGTAATTTTGAAAGGATGTATTCATTTTCCTCCTAGAAAGATATTCACTTGAATCCCATCATTAAGGAATGCTAAACAGTGCAATTGGAGCAGCAGCTGAAACTTCATAACCAGTGTTGCAGGTGCTCAGTAAAATAGCAAATTTGATGATAAAGGGAAAAATGTAGATAGTTGATTTTTACAAACAATATGTTAAGTTGCCTGGGTTTCCATATTCAGTCGCTAAAGAAATTCCTGGAGCAAATAATGCTGCCACTAAGATAGGAAGGTCATTTTACCAATCTTTAATAAGCATTAGGGTTAGGATCCACACCTCAGTATTTTAACTTCTTGGGAGAATATTATTCTGTAGGGAAAAATGAGGCTTTTGGTGAAGGACTACTGAGAAGTCAAATTTAAGTAGAATGTAAAATTAAACTTTATTTTATATTACTTTAGTGCCTTCAAGAAGTAATGTGCGGTGTTTAGTAATTGGTGAGTAATCTGCATGATCTTTAATATAGAGTGTTTTTAGAAATCATTCAACTTCTCACAGAAGTTTTAGAAGGGAAAGTTTGTTATTTGTAAGTAAATAGATGAAACTGATCATATACTTTCACTTTTATAGTTTACATTTATTTTGAACAGTTACTGTGAATTGGTGTACTCCTTTAAGATTGAATTTATTATGACATGTATATATATTTATTGCTAGGTTATGTTTACTTATAGTTATTCACATTGGAAAGTTCTTTGAACTCATAAATTATAAAGGTGATCACTGATTATTTTGACCTAACCTGTCTCTTGTGAGTAGATACACCAAGAACTGTGTCATCTATGTTACCAAGACATTGGTGGTACAAAGTGTCTGCTGTCATACATACTTTAAAAAAAGTCTTTACAAAAAAAATCTTGATTATTTATAGTGTAAGTTAAAGATGTAAAGAACAGTTTATCATTTTTTAAACTTTTTTTTTTAAGGTGATGGATGTGGACATACTGTGCTAGGCCCTGAAAGTGGAACCCTTACATCCATAAACTACCCACAGACCTATCCTAACAGCACCGTTTGCGAATGGGAGATCCGTGTAAAGATGGGAGAGAGAGTGCGCATCAAATTTGGTGACTTTGACATTGAAGATTCTGATTCTTGTCACTTTAATTACTTGAGAATTTATAATGGAATTGGAGTTAGCAGAACCGAAATAGGTAGGAAATTTTCTTGTATATGTACCTGTAATACATCAGTGCCCTGTGTTTTAAAACTGAAGCATGGTTTGCCACTTAACATTGAATAATGATGCTGTATAGAATATATGGCAAATTATTGAAAATGAAATTATTGAAATTAATCTCAAATTTTATCTTCTTTGGGAAAATTCTTACCTGTTTACTCTTCTAATAAGCCTCTGTTGGTACCTTTGCAACAAAGTGCTACTCTACTGCTGCTAAGAAAGAGGAAGTTATCTCCTTTTTGTTTGTTTTCTTTGCTCATTTTATTTGTAATTAAGGCATGCAAGTATAATTCATGCTTAGGACTGCGTGTATAGTGGTGATTAAGAGCCTGGGCTTTGGTTCCCAATTTCCTGTTACTAAATGCTAACTCTGCTGTTAACTTCCTATGTGACCTTGATCAAGTTACCTGATCTTTCTGTTTCCTCACTTGTAAAATAGGGAATAAACTAGTACATGTAAAGTGCTTAGAACAGTACCTAACACATAATATATGCTTAGTAAATATTAGCTGCTATTGTCTTTATGCTTAGCTAAGAACAGTGGCTCTCTACTATGGCTGCATATTGGAATGACGTGGAAAGACTTTTAAAAATACCTACATCTGATCACCAGCCTAGAACAACTGAATCAGAATTGATTGGGTAGGATCCACATCTCAGTATTTTAACTTCTTGGGAGAATATACTTTGATGTCAAGTTTAGAGCCTTTGGCTTAGAGATCAGCATCTTTCTCTTAAGCAGGAAAAGTAGAAACATTTTGTTAGCCTGTCTTGGTGAGCTAACATCATAAAATAAAGAACTCTAAAATTCTCTGTGGGTTTATTTGGAAAGATTTATTGGTACAAGTGTGTAAAATATCTTTTAGAACTATAATTAGAACCCAGTATCTTGTTAAGTATCATGTTCATCTTCTGCATCCTCTCCATCTTTAGTCAAATCCTTCATCTCTTCTCTACTTTCTGGCCTCGTATCTATGACAGGAACAATTCCTGGTCTGCTTCCCTGGCTGCTGATTGATAGCTTCTGTTGTCTTCCAGTCAGCTCTTGATTAACCTGGGTACTTAATTACCATGTGCATATTGCTATGAATATATAGTCTTGTATAAGCTCTTAGGAACTCAAATCAAGTAAGGATCTAGAAAACACTGTTATAACACTAAGAGAAGAAAACTGGATGTTAAATACCTCCTGAGGTGATATAGGAGGGAGTAAACAGTACCACCTGAGCAGTCAGCAACAGCGAAAAAAGTGTACCACAGTCTGAGCAAGCCCTTAGCAGTTTACAGGATATAAAGGAGCTAGAGAAACACATTTTATCAGCCATAAGGACTATATGTAAGTGGCATTTTAAAAGAAGGAAAGGGGGAGTTCCTGTTGTGGCTCAGCAGGTTAAGAACCCGCCAGTATCCATGAGGGTACTCATGAGCATGCATCCCTGGCCTTAGTGTGTTAAGGGATCCAGTGCTGCCGTAAGCTATAGCATAGGTCACAAATGCAGCTTGGATCTGGCATTGCTTGTGGCATAGGCCAGCAGCTGCAGCTCCAATTTGACCCCTAGCCTGGGAACTTCCATGTGTCACAGGTGTGGCCCTAAAAAGAAAAATGAAAAACTGTTTAGTTACGCTTAAATTGGATAACAAATGAGGTCCTATTGTACAGCACAGGGAGTTATATCCTCTCTTGAGATAGACCATGATGGAAGATAATATAAGAGAATGTGTATAGGTACTACTGGGTCTCTTTGCTGTGCAGAAGAAATTGGCACAACATTGAAAATCAACTTTAATAAAAACATTTTTTAGAAAATAATAACTGACTCACAGACTTTGGAAAACCTATGGTTTCCGAATGAGACAAGTTGGGGGATGGGGGCATGCACTGAGGGTTTGGGATGGAAATGCTATAAAAATTGAGTTGTGATGATTCTTGTATATCTATAATTGTAAGAGAATTCATTAACTAAAATACTAATAACAGTATAATGATTTAATATTTTGGTTAAGAGGTATTCTGAGAATTACAGGATAGAAACAAATATATGACATCAAGATTCAAGTGATAATGATAAAGAGTCCCCTTTTTCCTTTATCATCTTTTCTCAGTCTCTCTTCTGAAAAGAAACAGGTTAAAATGAGCTTCATTTACCTATAGAAATGGTTCCTATTTTGATATAAAGCTTATGTATTCTTGAGAGGTATTCATTTGAGGGATTCCCCCCCGCCCCGAGAGATGGTATTATGGATTAATCAAGAAAAGAAAATGAAAGGAGGAATAGTTTCTCATGGCATCATTTTTTAAATCATAAGTTCATTAGGATGTGTTTTAACTGATAAAGCAGTTGAGCAAGTATTTTCTGTTTTTTTAGGACAGCAATCATGTGTAATGTTATTTAAATACACGAGTTTATTATGATTGTATATAAAAACTTCCTAAATTGCTAAACTGTTTTAGAAGTGTTTGTGAAATTAGTGTAATGGTACTCATTTCACTGATCAACAAGGTGTATTTGATGGCAGAGTTAAGACTGGTTCTCTAGATTGGTCCCTTTTTGGCAGAGTATATTAAAATGAGAAAACTCCATTGTGGATTAAATTTTACTTTTTCATTTTGCTTTTTCTTTAGTCCCTGGTGTCTAAGACATAGTAGTTACTCTCTATCGTTGAAAGTAGAGTAAAAACTTTATTATTAATTTTAATTTTTTCTATACATATATAAACATGTATCTCCAAACTATTTTGCACCTTGTTTTTTTTCTCTTTTAATATTTAGATGTCCTTTCATATTGGTCCATAGACATCTGCTGGCATAATTTTCCTGTTTGATATTGTTGATAATTAGTCCAAAAGTGAAATTTAAAAACAAATATCAAAGGAGTTCCCTGGTGGCCTCTTGGTTAAGGATCCAGCATTGTCACAGCTGTGGCTCAGGTTACCGCTGTGGTGTGGATTCCTGGGAACTTCTGCATGCTGCGGGTACAGCTGAAAAAAAAGAAAGAAAATCCTGGCTCATTTGTAACCTTTTCCCACTCTATTGTATCTAGTTTTTTCATGGATTTTGCTTAAGATTTCCATTTTAAATGAACATTTTTGGGGGGATAAGGGGATCGTGGGTGGATATCTGAAAGAGAGGCTAAATATTTTAAAGCCTAGTAGCTATTAAAGAAAAATGCATTCTGTAGAAGAAATGTAAATATGTATCTATTTGTCCAAAGTTATATTTAAAGATATACGTTCTGTCTTATACCTTCATCCAAAGTGCCTTTTAAAATTATATCTCTTAAATCTTTTTTTATTTATTTTTTTTTTATTTTTGTCTTTTGTCGTTTTACGACTGCACCCGTGGCATGTGGAGTTTCCCAGGCTAGGAGTCGAATCGGAGCTGTAGCCGCTGGCCTATGCTGCAGTCACAGCAATGGCCTACACCACAGCTCATGGCAACGCCAATGGTTAACCCACTGAGCAAGGCCAGGGATCGAACCTGCACCCTCATGGTTCCTAGTCAGATTCGTTAACCACTGCACCACAACGGGAACGCCTATCTCTTAAATCTTAAGACTGATATTTACAAAAAGAAAAATGGAGGTCCTCAGGGCTTCATTTCATATATGATTCTATGTCATGTTTTCAGAAAAATTTCTTTCTGTAGATCTGTTTCTCTTAGGTCTTACTGGTTTAAGAGAAAAAATAGTTTTTTTTCTCTCTTTACCACCAAATCTCGAAAAAAGCTGTAGTGAGGCCACTATTGGGTATTTCATTATGATAATGATTGCTAGCATTTTTTGAATTCTTATGATGTAGAGGCTCAGGTTATTATGAAAATAACCACCATGCATGCAGTGCTTCTATGTGCCAGGTACTATTCAAATCACTTTTATCCATTAACTTATTTAGTCTTTGCAAGAACCCTTGGGATAGATACTTTTTTTTTCTTTTTTTTTTTTTTGGATGTGCCCATGGCAGAAGTTCCTAGGCCAGGAAGTGAACCTGAGCCACAGGAGCGACAACGCTGGATCCTTAACTTGCTGAGCTACTGGGGAACTCTGAGATAGATACTTTTATCACCTCCATTTACTTTTTTTTTTTTGCTTTTAAGGGCCTCACCTGTGACATATGGAAGTTCCCAGGCTAGGGATCAAATCAGAGCTTCAGCTGCCTGCCATTTCCACAGCCACAGCAACATGGGCACCTTACAGCACATGCTCAGCATGTGCAACTTATACTACAGCTCATGGCAACATTGCATCCCCAGCCCATTGAGAGAGGCCAGGAATCAAGCCTGCATCCTCATGGATACTAGTTGGGTTTGTTACCTCTGAGCCACAACAGGAACTCCCTCATCCCCATTCACTGATGAGAGAACTGAGGCACAGAGAGGTTGCCTAACTTTCCCAAGGTGACACAGCTAGCAAATTGCTAAGTGGGATTCAAACCCAAGTAATAAGGCTCCAGAATTGGTGTCTCATACTGTAAGCCCTTGACATGCTCGATTCCATTAAATGCTGCACATTATTCCCTTAAAGTAACTTGGCTAAAGTCACGTGGACAGAGCCGGGACCTTTTTTTTTAATGGCCACACCCACCACATATGGAAATTCCCAGGGCAGGAATTGAACCCAAGCCCCAGCTGTGACGTATGCTGCAGCTGTAGCAACATCATATCCTTTAACCCACTGTGCTGGGACTGGGATCAAACCTGCACCTCCACAGTGACCCAAGCCACTGCAGTCAGATTCTTCACCCACTGATTCTTATCTGAATCATTTATTATAACTGTCAAGTAGTGCTTTTCTAATGTCATCATTCCGTCTATGTTTATCAGGATTTTTTTCCTACTGAAAAAGTGAATATTTTCTTCTCTCTTATTTATTTGTTTATGTCAGTATGGACTCATGGATTCTTATGTTAATCCATTGTTTGCCATCTTTTACATATCATTTATTTTGATTCATATTGTCCCAGATTTCCATTGGGATCCTCTTCAAGCTAGCTTCTGTATCTTTTTGTGACATCATCATCATTCTTTAAGTGTTTTCTTACAGTCTGGCACAAGATACTATAGATTTAGCTTGTACTTGTCCTGCCCCAGCCCTAAAATCAGCCATTTCTTCAGGGAATCTTGTTTCTTTTTAGTGGAAAATAGTATTAGAAATCAAGATTTGGTCTCTAAATTTAGGCCAGTTAGCTGCCATACCTTATCAGCAGATAGATTTAGTAGGTAAGTGTATGTATATATGTACTTAGACATGTATGTACATACATTATATCTATTTTTGTATATGTACAAAATGTGCATATCTATTTTTACCTTCCAATATTTATTAAAAAGTATGTGTTCCTAATGCTTTAATCCTAATCCAACATCACAGGGTTCATTCTACCCCTTCCCTTTTTGTAGTGGTAATCACTTCTCTGACAGTGAGATATCTAGCTTGTGTTGTCTACCGTATAGATACTTGTTTTACTTATTTGTTTAGTGCTACTATACACAGAAAATAGTTTCATAATTGCTAGTCTATGCTTCTAAGCCAAAGACGGCTGCTACCTAAAATTCATAGTTGCTTAGTCTTAACCTCAGGACATTTAGTCTAAATACTATGTTCAAAATTGCTGGGGATGGGTTCCCGTCCCCTGCCCTGCCCTGCCCCACCCTCCAATGTGGTTATGTTATCCACTTGTAATACTGGTTTGGTTCATTTACTTCTGTTCATATTCCATTTTAGGTTTTTTTCCTCTCTTGTTTTTCTTTTGTTGACTGTGAAACATTAACATGTTCTCAGAACTGTACAAAAGATATGCTTAGATAAGTGACGTTCTTTTCCACTGCACTGCATTTTTCCTATCCTTTCCACACCATCTCCACCCACTCCCTTTACCTAACTAGTTGTATTAGTCTTTATCTTTTATGCTTTTTCTTTTGTACACATGAGATATTTAGATTTTCTTATTTCCCTTTCTTGTATAAAACCTAATATACTGTCGACATTCTTTCCTACTTTGCTTTTTCTCCTACTTAACAATGTATCCTGGAAACCATTCTACATCAGTTCATAGAGATAGTCCTCATTCTTTTTATAGCCACAGACAACTCCATAGTGTGAATATACTTCAGTTTATTTAACCACTCATTTACATGTGGATATATAGATTGCTTCTAGTATTTTATGGTTATAAACTGTTCTGGGATACATAACTTATTACATATGAGTTTTTATATTCTTGGAGGTATAGCTTCAGAGTAAGTTCCTGAAGTGTAATTATTGATTCAGAAGGTAAATATATATGGATTTGTTAGCTGTTGCCAAATTCCCTTCTACAAGGGTTTTGCCAATTTGCATTTCTACCAGCAATGCATGGAAATGCCTGCCTTCCACAGCCTTGCCAACAGAGTGTGGTCATCCTTTTTAAGTTTTGTCAGTTGATAGATGAGAAATGATATCCCAGTACAATTATAATTTCTCTTACTGTGAGGAACGTTGAACCTTTTATTAATATGTTAAAGGTCAGTTTTTTTAAAAAAAACTTTGTTCCTGTTTGCTCATTATGTCAAATTTTGGCCTTTGTTTTCCTCAGGTATTAAGAATTCTTTCATTATCTTGTAGTGATTATTAGCCTCTATATGGTAAATGCTACAAACAGCTTCTCTTAGTTTGTCAGTTATCTTTGGATTTTGTTTATTGAAGCTGAGTTTTTTTGCCATGTAAAATTTTTTAAGTGTAGTAAATTTATCAGTCTTCTGTATCTGAATTTTGAGTCATAATTGAAAAGCCTTTCCCTAAATCTCTGTTAAATATAAATTTACCTGTGTTTCCTTCTAGTACATTTATGTTTCATTTTTTTATATTTAGATCCCTGGTCCATTTGGTGATATTTTCTTGTTATAGTATGAAGTGTACATCTAATTGTGTTTTTTTTTCCAGATGACTAGCCACTTGTCCTACATCAGACATTTAAAAGTATACCTTTGTATCAATATTTTGAAATATTACCTTTATCATATACTCAAATTCTGTATGTGCTTAGGATCTCTGTTCCACTGGTTTACTTAGTCACATACCAGAACCTCAGATTTTTAATTAAAGAGGCTTTATAATGTGTTTTAATGTTTGATAGGGCTAGTCTCCCTTTGCATATGTTTACTTTTATTTTAGCATTTTCCTGGGCCTGTTAACTTTATCTGTCAATTTCTCTAACTTTTTAAAAATGTTTGTTGGTATTTTTTGTTGGTATCATGTTGTTTGTAAGTTGTCTTATGATGCTGAGTGATACTGTTAAAGAACAGGAGCTACTTTTTTTTCCATTTGTTCAAATTTAATTTTGTTGTCTTTCAGGGGTGTTTTAAACTTTTTCTCATGTAGGTTTTACATATTTTTTGCTGAAATTATTCCTAAATGTTATATATCTTCTTTGTTACAATTGTAAGTGGAGGTATTTTTGTTCTGTTTTGCTATTATGTCCTCTAACTTCTAATTATGAAAACTATTGATTTCTGTTTGTTGATTTTATATCCTGCTATTTTACAGTTTTCATTGTTTCAGTTAATTTTATCACTCATTTTCTAGGGATTTCTAGGTACACAGTCGTATCTGCAAATAGAGTTTTACTACTTTTTTTTTTCCCCCAGTTCTTATTCCTGTGATTGATTTATCTTTACTAATTGCATGGGCTAACACCACCAGTCAGTACTGGAGATGGTGGCATTCTTTCCTTGTTTCTGGTCTTAGTGGAAATATTAAGTAAGTATCCTAGTCAGCTTAGGCTGCCATAACAAAACACCACAGACTGGATGGCTTCAACATGAGAAATTTATTTTCTCACAGTTTCTGGGGGCTAGAAGTCCCAAAGGGAGGGAGAGAGAGAGAGAGAGAGAGAGTGAGCTAGTCTTACCAGATTAGTATCCCACCCATACGACCTTATTTAACCTTAATTACACCTGTAAAGGCCCCGTCTCTCAGTATAGTCACATTAGGAGTTGAGACTTTTTTGGGGGGATACATTCAGTCCAAAACAGGAAATATCTCTTATTTTCTATTTTCTTGAGTGCTTTTCATTAGGAAAGAGTGTTGGATTTGACTGGAAAGCTTTTTTAGCATCTATGAGGAAGATTATATGATTTTCCCCATAGAATCTGTTAACACAGTGTATTACATTAATGGTTTCCCTAATACTGAGCCAGTTTTGCATTCCTGAAATAAATATCACGTGATTATGATGTCATTCTTTTAATAGGATATTGGATTCTATTTCCTTATATTCTGTTTAGTATTTTTACATAAATATTGATAAATGATCATTAAGGTACAATTTATGAATTGTCTTTAATCAGGGTTAGGTATTGATGTTATATATTAAATAAAAAGTTTTCCTCCTTTTTAATTCTCTGGAAAAATTTAGAGAGCATTTGAACAAGCTAGTCTTTGAAGATTGCACTCTGTCAAGCCATCTGGGCCTGGTGTTTTTTTGGTAGGGTAGGTCCTTAGTGGCTTTATTTTTCTGAAGGAGAATGATCTGTTTCAGTTTTCTCTCCCTAAGGAGTTTAACTTTCGTAAACTATTTCCCAGGCAAATTACCAGTTTCACTTAGGTCTTCAAGTTTATTCATGGTGATGTCTGCAAAATAGATTCTTATGATATTTTTCCTAATGGTTATTTCAGTGTTTTTCACTGGTTATTTTCCTCTGTCATTTCTTGTTTTGTATATTTGTGCTTTCTCTATTTTTACCACTTTGTTAGCTAGTGGTTTGCCTATTTAATTTTTTTCACAAAATGGATTTTGATTTATTTATTATAGTTAAATACTTTTCTGTCATCTGCCTCATTAATATCTATTTCTAGTTCCATTATTATTTCATTTTCTTCTGTTATTTTCTTTATTATGCTTACTTTTGGCTTATTTTGTTTATTTCCTAGCTTTTAGCAAGGAATTTATATTTATCCTTTCATTTTTATTGATAAAATTATCCAAAGCTGTGAGTTTTACTTTGGTAATATATTTAAGATGGATTGTCATTATTTTTGGGGAATTTTTAAATTTTGTTTTGTGTTTCCCTATTAACTAATAAATTATTTTAGTTGTTTATTATTGGAATAATAATGCAGAAATAAACAGATTTATTTCCAGTTGGATGTACCTTTCTTTGTTACTATTAATAATTTTTAGTTTTATTGCATTATGGTTGAAAAATATTGTTTGTAATATTTCTTCTTTATGGACCTTGCTTACATTTTCTGTGTAACCTAATATATGATCTTTTTTTGTGAATGTCCCATGTATGCCTGAGAAGGTTTATTCTCTAATATCAAGACATAAAGTTAGATATGCATCCAAAAGATCTATCTTATGCTATTAAGGTTTTCTATATCCTTATTTTTATCCACTTGATCTCTTATTAGTGTGTCATTTCTACTTTCTTTGGGTTTTTGCTTTTGTAAAGGTGATTCCAGTGTTGTTGCAAAGCTCTTCATAATTGTAATGTCTTCATTTTAAATTATGACTAATAGCATTAAAAAGTTTCACTTTTGTGACGTTTAGTACTTCTTAGTTTGCATTCTTCTCTGTCTGACATCAGTGTCACAACACACACTCTCCTCATCTCTACTGTGTTCCCTTGCTTGGTATATCTGTCTTTGCTCATTCCTTTATTTTTAGTTTTGCTGAATCATTTTGTTTTGGGTGTATTTCTTGTATATAACATCTTTTGGGGTCTTATTTTGTGAACCATATTGAAAATACTTTTTAAAATAACTGAGTTAAACCCATTAGTGTTGTTTATAAAACTGATATGTTTTTGTCTCAACTCTGCCATTATTTTAAGTTATAATTAATGTGTATTATAATTGCTGTACTTATTTCCTTATATTTTCTTTTTTATTTATCAAAATTTCTTTTGGAGTTGAATACGTTTTGTAGTTCTAAGTTTTGCTTTCAATTTTACTTTCTTAAATGCCTCTAATCCGTTCTTGTCTTAATCTTTTGCTATCTGATTTGTCTATTTTAATGGTATTTTTTAACTAATTTCCTGTCACTCCTATTATTCATATAGTATTCAGTGAACTATCCACTTTCCCCTTTTCATTTCCCTTCTTTCCCCATTTTTACTCTAACAACATAAATTCATAACATAAAGCTTATATCATATATCTTATTCTTCAGTCTCTAACTTTTTTAGATCAGTATTTAAACATATTAAATATTTAATATATTAAATCATTGGCAGTCTTTGCTCAAGTTCTCCCAGTTATATCTTGAGTAAAGTTCATCTTTGAATAGATTAATTCCTTAAGAAAGGCTTATGGGTTCAGAAGATCTTGCATGTTTAAAATTGCTTATTTATTAATTTTTTACCTTGAAACTTGAAGATCAGCTTGCTTTTATACATAAGTTCTTGATTCATGTGTTCATTCTTTGAGTTTTTAAGAAGTGCTCTTCCATTATTACCTGGCTTTTTATATTGTTTTTTTTGATAAGTTTGATACCAGTTGAATTCTCTTGCCCTTATAAGGCATTTGATCTTTGTGTAGCGTCTATAAGGATTATCTATATTTAAAATAAAATAGTTTTATAAGGATATGTATTGAAGTTTATCATTGTGGGTTAGTTTTCACTGTATCCAATGAGTTCTTTCAGTGTCTAGATTCAGATCTTCTTTTATTTCTAGAAAGTTTTCTTGGATTATACTTTAATATTATTTCTGCTCCATTGTCTTGGGTTACCTTTTTTAGACACCTTAACTGTAAGAAAACTGTACCTTCTTTGCCAATTCAACTACATTTACTTCAGTCATGTTCTCATTGATCCTTTTTACTTTTTAAACTTCCTTTTCATTCAGTTTGTTTTCTTCTTTCGTATCCATGTTTTCATTAGAATCTATTATTCCTTATGCATGTTGTAACATGGTCTTCATTTTTGCCATAATTTTGTCTTTTTTTTTTTTGGTATTTCTTTTCTGGGCTCAGCCAACTTTTTTTTTCCCCCTACTTTTTGTCCATTCTGTTCTTAGTTTTTAGGTTTTTGTTTCAAGATATTTTATCATATCCCCAGTTGTGTGTTTAGGACATTTAATTAAGCTTAGTGTTGTGTTCTGGTTTCTTTTTGTTTTAACATTGTTTTGGGAGATGAGGGGGTGTCCATAAACTGAATTGTTAAGATTCTCATTTTTTGTTTTCTTTTTAGGCTGTATTTTTTAGATAAAGACTGTGCCTTAGTATTTCTGTGGACAGTGCTGGTGGTTTTCAGTGATTTACGAGCTTTGTAGTTCATAGTAGGTTCATGATAGCCCTCTTCTGTTACTGTAGTAAATTTTTTCCTTCCTTCCTTCCTTCCAAGAGAAGAGGCTGTATAGTAGGAGAGGGGTTGTATAGCCTTGTTTTTTTTTAATCTTTCAGGATCCTAAATCTCCTCTTATTTTGATCCCTGCCCCCACCCTTACCATACAGTTTCCATTGTCTCTCTGTTACTTATAACTTAGGTCTCCCACCAAGGTGTTTCCTTTCCAAAACTGCTCTTCAGGATTTCTCTGCTCTTAAGTTCTCTTAAGTCATTGCTCTTATCTATCAGTGGATTTTTTTCCCAGTATTTTCTGTTTATGAATGGGATATCTTGATTGTCCTTGTCTCCCCAGTGGGTCTCCCATTTACTTCTTTTCCTCTCGAAACTCGATTTTCCAGAATCAATTAAAGAAGTTTCACAAGAGAGAAAGAACGCCTACTTAAAAAATTTGATATAAAAGTTTGGTATTGTTTGATGGACATTTTGGTCCACATGATTGCAATAAAGTTTTCTATCAAGACCCTTTGGTCACCGTCATGGATAGTGATAAAAACTTAGGTGCTCTTTTGTCCATGCTGCCATTATGAAAGAGATACTAGAGGAGAGAGCTATGCTTATAATCAAGAAAATGCAAAATTTTTAAAAGTAACTTTATTGACTCCCTGACTTTAGGATTAGTAAAAAAAAAAAAAAAAAAAGGGAAATTGAATTTTAATATGTTATGTTGGTGTAGGTGTGGTGAAACTGGCCCCTTTTTTTAATATTGAGGCTGTATTAATTTGTATAGCTCACTTTGGATAGCAGTATGCAAGTTTGTATTAAAAATCACTCCTAAGGAAATATTTCAAAGGACAGAGAAGTCGTCTTAGGAAGATATTTATTGCAGTATTATTAACTATATTAAAAAACCGAAAGCAAGCTAAATTTCTAACAGTAAGGAAATTAAGTATATCCATCATATAACCACTTTTGGACTATCAGTAATTATTTTCTGTGAACATTCTGTTACCTGTCTTTTGGTGAACATAATGCACATCTGTGTCTAGAAGAGGAATTTCTGGGTCCCTGGGTGTGCATATGCTCAGCTTTAGTAGATACTGCCAAATGTATTCATGGTAGTGCCATTGCATACCCACCACCAGTGTATGAGAGTTCCAGTTTTTGTTTTTCGTTTTTTTTTCCATTATCACCATTCTAATGTGTTTACGCTGTTATCACATTGTAGCTTTGCTTTTACCAAGTGGCTGATGATATTGTTCTTTTCATTGGCTATCTTTTGTGAAGATTCTGTTGAAGTTTTAATGCATTTTTTTTCTATTGAATGATTATCATTTGTAGGGGTTCTTTATATATTCTGGTTGTGGGTTCTTTTTAGATATATGTATTACAAATGTTCTCACCTTCTGTGGCCTTTCTTTTTACTCCTTTATTAGTACCTTTTGATGAACAGACATTAATTTTAACTTAAATTTTCACATTATTTTTTTTTTTTTTTTAATGGCTACACCTATGGCATATGGAAGTTCCCAAGCTATGGGTTGAATTGGAGTTGCAGCTGCTGGCCTATGCTACAGCCACAGCAATGCCAGATCTGAGCTGGATTTACAACCTACGCCGCAGCTTGTAGCAATGCCAGATCCTTAACCTGCTGAGCAAGGCCAGGAATCTTGCTCACATCCTCATGGATACTAGTTGAGTTCTTAACGATGAGCCACAGTGGGAACTCCTTATTTTCTTTTATGATTAGTATTTTTTGTGTTATATTTTAAAATCTTTTCCCACTTGCAGATGATCAAAATGTTCTAAAGATTGTCCTCTAAATGCTTTGTTTTCCATTCTGCACATTTATATACCTAGTCCATCCAGAACTGATGTTTATGTATGTGTGAAACAGGAGTAAAAGTGTCAAGGTACTTTTTCCCATGTGGACCTTTTTCATTTTAAAATGTACAAGTACTGGATCTGTCATTTATTCATGAAAAATAACAGCGAAGTAGCCCCCTTCCTTTGAAATTAGAATGTCCTGTGACTTTGATGTTAGAGAAAAAGATACTTTAAAGCAATCACCACTATATTTTAGAAGGAAAGGCAAATCCATTCTTATTGATAGTACTGAATTCCTTTAAACAGTAAATATTTGTTAACTTGTTTTTTTTAAATATATACACAATAGTTGAATTGTTTAAAAGGAAATTAAATCTGTACCCTTCTATCATTATCCTCTGCAGGTGCATTTTTGTTGAAACAGCTAAACTCATGCTAAATCCAGCACAAAACAGCTTACTTGTTGGTCACAGCATAAGAGAAATCATTATGGAAAGGCATCCTAGGCATTCAGAATGAGAACACAAAGTCACTCTTAAGTAGGGTAGCTAAATTTTACAACTCCAACTCACTTTGACCCACAAAACACACGGCAGTGATCCTTGAAACCAGACTCTCTAAAGAGATTAGATGGATAGATCTTAATAATATACTGATGGGAGTTCATCGTCGCTCAGTGGTTAACAAACTTGACTAGTATCCATGAGGACATGGGTTTGATCCCTGGCCTCGCTCAGTGGGTTAAGGATGCTGTGGTATAGTTTGCAGATGTGGCTGGGATCCCACATTGCTGTGGCATAGGCTGGTGGCTACAGCTCCGATTTGACCCCCAGCCTGGGTATCTCCATATGCTACTGGTGTGGCCCTGATAAGACTATCTGTTTGTCTATCTGTCTGTCTGTCTGTCTGTCTATCTATCTATACATCTATACACACAAACACACACATATATATATACATATATATATTTAATACTGTATATATATTTAATGATATTATTTAATGATAGAATTTTCTGTAAACATTTTCCTGGTACTTTGGTGGCTTCTTCTATACTTTAGAGGCTTCAGCTGTGCATTTGTGTTGTCCCGCTGCACTAGGTTTTCTGAGGCAGCACTCTGCCTGTCTAGTTTCATCACCGAATCCCTAGCACATACCTAGCTTTGTACCTGGATATTCAGGAGGTCAGTAATACATGTTCAGTAAATGAACTTCTTTGGGAATTCCAAGTCTTGTTTTTGAGATTAGATATGCTTCTGTACATTAGCACTAAAAAGCTGTCCCTAAATCAGTGTGTTTGTAAATTAAGAGTGATATTCTCTAAGCAAGTTCAGTTTTCATCTATGAGAGGCGGACAATTGATGGTGCTTTTGCTCTGGCAAATAATTCCCCATTCTCCACCTTATCTAAGTTGCAAGTTCCTAAAGGAGCCTTGTTCCGTGCCACACCTCTCATTAGATTAAATGATCTTTATTTAGTTGAGAATTGAAATCACGTTTTCTTAAATTCTATGGCAATCTTAACCTCACCTCTGGTCAATCTGAAGTCAGATGAATCTCTCTTCTCTTTTTTGTTTTTTTCCTTTTTGTCGTTTTAGGGCTGCACCCGCAGCATGTGGAGGTTCCCAGGCTAGGGGTCTAATTGGAGCTGTAGCCACCAGCCTACACTGCAGCCACAGCAAAGCAGGATCCGAGCCGCGTCTGCGACCTACACCACAGCTCATAGTAACGCCGGATCGTTAACCCACTGAACAAGGCCAGGGATCGAACCTGCAACCTCATGGTTCCTAGTCAGATTCATTAACTGCTTCACCAGGACAGGAATTCCTCTGTCTTCTCTTTTGAATACAGTGTATTTCATGTATCATTCCCAGAGTTTAATTTGTTGCTGTTCATCATCTGCCTGAAGTCTAGTTGGTATAGGTATTGGAAGAGGCATGATAACTTAAGATCACTGGTATCCATGCAAGTGGGTACAAATTCACTGCCAACAGAGTCTAGACAGGTAAAATAAATAGTGAAATAGACTAGGCTCTAAAACCAGCATTGCCCCAATGATAACTGACCTATAGATTGGGGATGTTAGGGAATGGTGGGGCCTATGGCAAGCTAGAGTGTGAATTTCTCTTTCAAAGGGGGCAGCCATTACTCAGGTAAAAACCACTCTGAAAACTGGCTGGACCAGGTCTCTCTGTTTTTTTTTTTATCCTTTCCTTGTGATTTTTTTAAGAGAAGCCAGAAATTGAGGATGTATGTGGAGTTTCCCTATTTTTTTTTTTTTTTAGAAAATCTTGGCAAGTAGTTCAAACCTTTTTAAAATAGTTTAGGCTCAAAAGTATACAGGCCAAAAAAACAAAACCAAACAAAAATATACCCACCAAAAGTACATCTGTCTGCTATTTCAGGCCCTAAGCCATAGATGCCAATTTGCACGCTGTAGTACTTCTCTCAGCAGTGATCATCCAACCGCAAGTTATTCTTACTCTGTACCAAATTTCACATTGTATTAGTTTTCTGTGGTTTCATAACATTACCACAAATTTAGTAGCTTAAAACAACACAGATTCTTATCTCAGTTTCTGTAGGTCAGAAATCTGGGCTTGGCATGAGTGGATTCTCTGCTCAAGGTCTTGCCTGGCTGAAATCAGTATAGCAGCTGGGGATGCAGTTATCATCTGCCTGAGGCTTCTCTTCCTAGCCCACTGGTTGTTGGCAGAATTCACTTCCTTGCACTTGTGAAACTGTGGTCCTTAGTTTCCTGCTGCCTTTTGGCTAGGAACTGCTTTCAGTTCCTAGAGGCCACCTGGAGTGAGAGTTCACCACGTGGATGTTGGTTTCATCTAGGCCAGCTGACATGTGCTTGTTAGATTTCCAGTTCTACAACTAACCAGAGAAAACTTTGCTTTCAAAGGGCCTACCTGATTAGGTCAGGCCCACCCAGAAAAATCTCCATCTTGTCAATTTGTAATGTTGTAATGTAGTCATAGGTTTTTTTTTTTTTTTAATGGCAGTGATGAGGGGTAGCATAAAAAAAAAAAAAAACTCACAATCTAAAATAGGAGTAGGAGTTCCTTTCGTGGCTCAGTGGTTAACGAACCCGACTAGTATCCGTGAGAATCCAGGTTAGATCCCTGGCCTCACTCAGTGGGTTAAGGATCCAGTATTGCCGTGAGCTGTGGTATAGGTCGCAGATGCAGCTGGGATCTGGCATTGTTTGTTGTGGCTGTGGCATAGACCGGCAGCTCCATCTCTGATTTGAACCTTAGCCTGGGAACTTTCTTATGCCGCAGGTGCGGCCCTAAAAAAAAAAAGCCAAAAGCCAAAAAAATAAATAAAAAAAATAAAAGAGTACATTGGAAAAATTTAGCTTCTCTAATTCATCAAGAAAATAGCAAATTACCAAGTCTCTTCTGTCTCTAATAGAGGAGAGAATAAATTGTTAGAATCTTTTTGCAAAGCAGTTAAGTAGTAGTTTATGTTAAAGTAAGAGAGTGAGTATGTGAATTGATGAAAAAGACATAAACGATACTGTGTTTGTGTATGCACACATATACATAAACATTTATGTTCATTTAATGACCACTATAACCCTATGAGATAAATATTATTTTCATTTAACAGGTGGAGAGAGCCAAAGCATGGAGAGGTATCCTTCAAAGTGTTACTAGTGATTATCTCGGTGTAATAGGGTTATATATGAATGATTATTGTTTTCTCCTAATATGGTAAATTTTTGTGAAGTTTATAGAATTTTTCAAAGCGCTTATAGGGAGGGCCTGTTGTGGCGCAGTAGAAACGAATCCAGCTAGTATCTATGAGGATGCGGATTTGATCCCTGGCCTCGCTCGGTGGGTTGGGGATCTGGCATTGCAGTGAGCTATGGTGCAGGTCGCAGATGTGGCTCGGATCCCGAGTTGCTGCGGCTGTGCGGTAGGCCAGCCAATTCGACTCCTAACCTGGGAACTTCCATATGCCGTGGTTGTGGCCCTAAAAAAAAGGTGCTCATAAAAGGAAAAAAAAAGTGGTAATAAGGCTGCCTTGAAATAAACTTTCAAAGTAGTGATGTAAATGGATGTAATTCTATGGAAAGGAACATGACTCTGTAATTTTCTTTAAAAAAAATATGGCCTCAACAGTCATTTTAAATATGGGACCAAAAGGCTGTACATATGAACAGATCCATTGCATCATTATCCAAAAAATGGGAAAAATAGAAAACTAAACTTCTATGGTAAAGGAAATAGTTATATAAACTATAGCTTTTCCACTTAGAATTGTTCCAAAGAGATTATTGGCTCTAGCTCCTGCCACATTTTCCTGGGTCCTTTAACTCTGTTTCCTATCAGGTTTTCATGAAATTCTTAGTTACTTTCTCCTTGAAGCCTACTTCATACTCTACTGTTTCCTGTGGTGTTAACAGCCATGCATCCGACCCCTTCCAGCATCCAGACCTCCACCTAGAAGACCCGCTTACATCTTAGGTTGCTTCCCATTAAGAAATATGCTTTTCCTTCTTCCGAAAGGCAAGAGATAGTTCTTCTCTCATGTGGTAGACCCATCTCAGTTCTCACAGCTCCTTCTGTTTTCAGTCACATCGTTCTTTCTTTCAGATTTATCACCATTTCTCCCTGCCAGTCTTTCCTAGAAACGTCAGGATGCTGCCTAGTTTGTACCTTTTAGCTATTATGAATAATTCTGCCATGAGCTATCATATACAAGTTTTATGTGGTTATATGTTTGCACTTCCCATGGGTACGTATTTAGAAGTAGCATTGCAGAGTCATGTGGTAACTCTGTGTTCAACCTTTTGAAGAACCACCAGACTGTTTCCCAAAGTAACTGCACTGTTTACCAGCAGTGTATGAGGCTTCCAGTTTTTCTTTTTGCTTGTCAACACTTGTTATTACCTGTCTTTTTTTATTCTTGCCATCCTAGTAGGTGTGAAGTGGTATTTTACAATGAGTTTCATTTGCATTTTCTTACTGGCTAAAGATTTTTTTTTCTTTTTTGGTGTTAAATATTCTTTGTTCTTGAATAGTGACATATGTCTGCCATTGTAGTATGCACAGTATTTTCGTTGTCCTAAAAATCTTCTGTGCTCTGCTTTTTCATCCTTCTCCCCTCAACCTCTGGCAACCACTGATCTTTTTATTGTCTCTATAGTTTTGCCTTTCCAGGCAAAATGGCTTATACTTGTTTTTTGTTTTTTTTTAACTTAATGAATTTTATTTCAATTACAGGTGTACATAAATCATCACAAGTCAATTTGATAGATTTTGTGTCCCAAAACCACAGTGCATCCCCCCACCCCCCAGATTGTCTTATTTGAAAAACCAAGGCTTTCCAAAGTCTGTGAGTCATCGTCTGTTCTGTAAGAAGGTTCATTGTGTCTTTTTAGTTTCCACATGAAAGCGGTAGCATTGGGTGTTGCTGTCTCATTGTCTGACTGGTTTCACTTTGCATGATAATTTCTAAATCCATCCATGTTGCTATAAATGTTCGTAATTCGTTCCTTTTAATGTCTGAGTAACATTCCATTGTGTGTATGTACCATATCTTCCCTACCCACTCTTCTGTCGATGGGCATTTAGGTTGTTTCCATGACCTGGCTATTGCACAGAGTGCTGCAATGAACACTGGGGTACAGGTGTCTCTTCGGGTCATGGTGTCTGCTGGATAGATGCCCAGGAGTGGGATTGCTGGATCAAATGGTAATTCTATTTTGAGTTTTCTGAGTAATCTCCATACTGTTTTCCACAGTGGCTGCACCAATTTGCATTCCCACCAACAGTGTAATAGGGTTCCTTTTTCTCCACACCCTCTCCAGCACTTATTGTTTGTAGACTTTTTGATGATGGCCATTCTGGCCTGTGTAAGGTGGTACCTCATAGTGGTTTAGATTGGCATTTCTCTAATGAGGAGCGATGTTGAACATCTTTTCATGTGTTTATTTGCCATCTGCATGTCTTCTTTGGAGAACTGTCTGCCTAGATCCTCTGCCCATTTTTTGATGGGGTTGTTTGTTTCTTTGGTATTGAGCTGTAGGAGGTGTTTGTAAATTTTGGAGCTTAATTCCTTGTCAGTGGATTTATTTGCAAATATTTTCTCCCATTCTGTGGGCTGTCTTTTCGTTTTGTTGAGGGTTTCCTTTGCTGTGCAGAAAGTTTTAAGTTTAATTAAGTCCCATTTGTTTATTTCTCTTTTTATTGTTATTACTCTGACAGGTGAATCTGAGAAGATGTTGCTATCATTTATGTCAGAGAGTGGCCTATGTTTTCCTCTAAAAGTTTTATAGTATCTGGTCGTATATCTAGATCTTTAATCCATTTTGAGTTTATTTTTGTGCATGGTGTTAGGAAGTGTTCTAGTTTCATTTTTTTACATGTAGCTGTCCAGTTTTCCCAGCACCACTTATTGAAGAGGCTGTCTTTTGTCCAATGTATATTCTTGTCTCCTTTGTCATAGATTAGTTGACCATAGATGTGTGGGTTTAATTCTGGGCTTTCGATCCTGTTCCACTGATCTGTATTTCTGTCTTTGTGACAGTACCATACGGTTTTGATGACTGTAGCATTGTAGTAGAGTCTGAAGTCAGGGAGTCTGATTGCTCCAGCTCCTTTTTTCTTTTTCAGGATGTCTTTGGCTATTCTGGTTTTTTTGTGCTTCCAAACAAATTTTAAAATATTCTAGTTCTGTGAAAAATGTCCTTTGTAATTTGATAGGGATTGCATTGAATGTGTAGATTGCCTTGGGTAGTAATGTCATTTGATAATATTGACTCTTCCAATCCAAGAGCATGGTATGTCTTTCCACCTGTTCATGTCATCCTTGATTTCTTTCATCAGTGTCTTATATTTTTCAGAGTACAGGTCTTTTGTCTCTTTCTGTAGGTTTATTCCTAAGTATTTGTTTCTCTTTTTGCAATGGCAAATGGGATTGCTTCCTAGTTTCTCTTTCTGATCTTTCATTGTTAGTATATAGAAATGCAGTTGATTGCTGTGTATTAATTTTGTATCCTGCAACTTTGCCAAATTCATTGATGAGCTCTAACAGTTTTCTGATAGAGTCTTTAGGATTCTCTAGGTATAGTATCATGTCGTCTGCAAAAACTGATAGTTTTACTTCTTCCTTTCCACTGTGGATTCCTTTTATTTCTTTTTCTTCTCTGATTGCTGTAGCTAGGACTTCCAGAACTATGTTGAATGGTAGTGACGAGAATGGACATCCCTGTCTTGTTCCTGATCTCAGCAGGAATTCTTTCAGCTTTTCACCATTGAGAATGATGTGAGCTCTGGGTTTGTCATAGATGGCCTTGATTATGTTGAGGTAGGTTCCCCCTATGCCCACTTTCTGAAGTTTTTTTTTTACAAAGGGTTTGGATTTTGTCAAAGGCTTTTTGTGCATCTATGGAGAGGATCATATGGTTTTTATTCTTCAGTTTGTTAACGTGGTGTATCACACTGATTCATTAATGGATATTGAAGAATCCTTGCATCCCTGGGATAAATCCAACTTGATCATGATGTACAGTCCTTTTAATGTATCTTTGAATTCGGTTGGCTAGTATTTTGTTGAGGATTTTTGCATCTGTGTTCATCAGTGAGATTGGCCTGTAATTTTCTTTTTTTGTGGTATCTTAGTCTGGTTTTGGTATCAGGGTGATGGTTGCCTCATGGAATGAGTTTGGGAGTGTCCCTTCCTCTGCAGTTTTTTGAAAGAGTTTCAGAAGGATAGGTGTTAGCTCTTCTATAAATGTTTGATAGAATTCACCTGTGAAGCCATATGGTCGTGGTCTTTTGTTTGCTGGAAGTTTTTTAAATCACAGTTTCAATTTCAGAACTTGTGGTTGGTCTATTCATATTTTCTATTTCATATTGGTTTAGTCTTGGGAGATTGTACTTATCTAAGAATTTGTGCATTTCTTCTAGGTTTTCCATTTTATTGCCATATTGTTGCATATAGTAGTCTCTTATGATCTTTTGTATTTCTGTGATGTCTGTTGTTACTTGCCCTTTTTCATTTCTAATTTTATTGATTTGTGTACTCTCTCTTTTTTTCTTGATAAGTCTGGCTAAGGGTTTATCAATTTTGTCGATCTTTTCAAAGAACCAGCTTTTAGTTTCATTTTTCTTTTCTATGGTATTCTTTGTTTCTATTTCGTTGATTTCTGCTCTGATCTTTATGATTTCTTTTTTTCTACTACCTTTAGGTCCTGTCTGTTCTTCCCTCTCTAGCTGCTTTAGATGTAAAGTTAGGTTGTTTATTTGAGTTTTTCTTGTTTCCTGAGGTAGTCTTGTATTGCTATAAACTTTCCTCTTAGAACTACTTTTGCTGCATCCCAGAGGTTTTGGAGTGTCGTGTCTTTGTTGTCATTTGCTTCTAGGTATTTTTTAGTTTCCTCTTTGATTTCTTCAGTGATCCATTGGTTATTTAGTAGCATGTTGTTTAGTCTCCACGTGTGTGTATTTTATGGTATTTTTTTCTTGTTGTTGATTTCCAGTCATATAGCATTGTGGTCAGAGAAGATGATTGATATGATTTCAATTTTCTTAAAGTTACTGAGGCTTGATTTGTAGCCCAGGATGTGATCAATCTTAGAGAATGTTCCATGTGCACTTGAGAAGAATGTGTGTTCTGTTGCTTTTGGATGGAATGTCCTATAGATATCTGTTAAGTCCATCGGATGTAATGCTTCATTCAGGGCCTGTGTTTCCTTATTGATTTTCTGCCTGGACGACCTGTCCATTGCTGTAAGTGGGGTGTTAAAGTCCCCCACTATGATGGTGTTATTGTTGATTTCTCCTTTTAAGGTTGTTAGCAGTTGCCTTGTATATTGTGGTGATCCTATGTTGGGTGCATAGGTTTTTAAAATTGTTATATCTTCTTCTTGGATTGATCCTTTGATCATTATGTAGTGCCCTTCCTTGTCTCTTAAAATGTTCTTCATTTTAAAGTCTATTTTGTCTGATATGAGTATTGCTACTCTGGCTTTCTTTTGATGCCCATTTGCATGGAATATTTTCTTCCATCCTCTCAGTTTCAATTTGCATGTGTCTCTAGAAGTGGGTCTCTTGAAGACAGCATATATATGGGTCTTGTTTTTGTATCCATTCAGCTAGTCTGTGTCTTTTGGTTGGGGCATTCAGTCCATTAACATTTAAGGTAATTATTGATATATATGTTCTTATTGCCATTGTATTAACTGTTTGGCATTTTTGTTGCTCTTTTTTTCTTCCCTTATTCTCTTGTTGTCTCCTCTCACAAGATGGCTATCTTTAATGTATTTGAGTTGATTTTTCTTTTTTTTTTTTTTTTT